>JARQOC010000008.1:108074673-108149289 GCA_033576535.1 Allobates femoralis | reverse complement strand
GACGATCAGCTAGAATTTTAGAATAAAGTTTGACATCCACATTCAGTAACGAAATTGGCCTGTAATTTGAAACTGAAGATGGGTCTTTCCCAGGTTTGGGGATGACGCTGATATGGGCTTCCAAGGATTGAGGCACAAAATCTGAACCCCTCAAAACATCATTAAAGGCCGTCAACATCGCAGGTACCAGCTGGGTCCTAAGTGTTTTGTAAAAGTTGGGTAAAAATCCGTCCGGACCAGGACATTTCCCTGATGGTGTAGATTGGATAGCCCGTGACAGTCCCACTTCTGTAATATCCTCTTCTAATAAAGTAATAGTCTCCTTAGTTAGCGTTGGAATTGCTGTTTTCTCTATATAACCCTTAATCTTGTCAGACAGTTCTGAGGGCGGTGCGTCTGAACAATGCCCCTGAATATTGTAAAGACCAAGGTAATAATGTCTAAATTCCTCTAATATTTTAGTCGGCAGGAATGTCCTCCCACCCGATCTGGTCGAGATGTTTGGGATAAACGTCGGGTTTAACCGAGGATGGAGAAGTCTGGCCAGGGGACGCCCACATTTGTCTGAGTTGGAGTAAAAATAACTCCTAGATTTCAGAGTATCTACGACACTTTTGATCCAATAAATCTTTAAGTTCTTTCTTTTTTAAAGTCAGGTCCGATAGAGTCAGGCTATATAGGTTCTGTTTATGTGAGGTTTCCAATACATGATTCTGAGAAAGGAGGTCCTCTACTATTTTTGTGTTATTTTTTTTCAGACGGGTGCCATGTTTTATAAACACCCCTCTCAGAACACATTTTAAAGTTTCCCACTTTTTGGGGGAAGGTGTGGGGTCAAAGGCATGGTCTCAATCAAAGGACTGTATAGTCTCCCTCACTTCAGCCATGCACAATTCATCCTTCAATAGGTGTTCGTTTAGCCTCCAGGTCCAAGGTCGGTTACTTGTGTCAGGTAGTGTGAGGGTCAAGAAAGTGGGGGCATGGTCTGAGAGTAAGATGTCCCCTATAGTCGCCTCCGGGTTCCAAGAAAGTAAGTTATGACTAATGAAAAATAGGTCTATTCTACTGTAGGAGTTGTGAATAGGGGAGAAATATGTGAAGTCCCTCCCCAGAGGGTTCAAAATCCTCCAAATGTCCATAAGTCTCAGAGTGTGAAGGAACCTTTTTAGGGAAACAAGTTTTTTGCTCGGAATAAATCGCTTACCAGAGGATGAATCAGCTGCCGGGTCCAGGGTGAAATTGAGGTCCCCACCGATAATGGTTGATCCTTCTGCAAAGTCCGCCAACCGTAGTAAATACAATCTACATGTCTTTGTTTGAAACCTATTAGGTAAGTACCAATTAGCGACAGTTAGTAAAGATCCAGCAATTCTCATCTTAAGAAAAATATAGCGTCCTTGAGGGTCTACACACGTATCTAAGATCTCGTGGGTCACTGACCTGTGAATCGCAATGGATACACCCTTTGTTCTCGCTTCTGGGTTGGTGCTATGGTGCCAAACCGAGAAGTATCTGTTACGGAGACTCGGTACATGTCCTGATTTAAAGTGAGTCTCCTGCATCATCAGAATCTGACACTTCTGTTTATGAGCAGAGTATAGAATCTGAGACCTTTTCTGGGGGGTGTTGAATCCCCTTACATTAAGAGAACAGATTTTTAAAGTTGACACGGTCAACACTGGGGTCGAAGGAAAGGGAACAAGGTAAAGAGACTAGGGACAAAGAGAAAGGGGCGAAGAACAGAAGGGGAGAGAGACAGAGAAAGTAGGCCGAGAGGCCCAGGAGTGAAAGTACCAGAACAGATTAACAGAAATTAAAAAAAAAAAAAAAGAAAAAAGAAAGAAAGAAAAGAGGAAAGCAAAAAGAATAGAATAAAAAGAAATTTCCCAGAATAATCTAGGATAGCGGTTTGGGGTGGTCTACTCGACCAGTCTTCCCTGAAACAGGTGACTATATCCCGATGAGGTGTAGCCTGTCCACTTAAGGGTTGTCCCCGTCTCCCCGGGCCACAGTTATAAACATAGAAAAATTGCAACATAAAAATACAAAATTCCCAATTATTTGTATCAAAATCTTATAAAATTACTAATGTCTATAATCGGGTGCAATCGAAGTTTCTGAGTCAGTATATACACTACTAACCTACATATCATAACTGTAATTTGGTAATAAAAGAACTAGTACAAACCCCCCTCGTACACACATTGGCCCTTAGGTGGTATAAAGAACCTTCATGGCGGCCGCCGTCGCCGCATCTCCTGCAATAAATACTATCAGCCAGCAGTATAATTAAGGATATAACAATCGAAATTATAGGGAGGAAACCTCAGCCATTACCAAACGATCCCCTCCTCCAATCTCTGTTCCTCCCTCTCCGTGAAGCCCCCCCTCTTTCTGCGTCCTCTCAACGGCCGCGAGACCCTCGGCATCCATTCTGGACACTCAGCGTGTCCCGGCCACTACTCCATGGAAATAGAGACCGGGGGGATTCCCAACGCTCCTGTAAACTCCGGTACTCCTCTAGGATGAGTGACATAATGGAGCACTCCATCTCTCCGTACTTGGAGGCTGAACGGAAAGCCCCATGTGTAGGGTATGTCCTGTTGTCTTAGGACCGCCAAGAGGGGCGAAACGCCCTCCGTTTATGCAAGGTGCGCCTTGATAAGTCTGCCAGTAGTTGGAGAGAATAGTCCTGGTACTTAACCTGCCCCTTAGATCGAGCTTTAGTAAAAATCGCCTCTTTAATTTTGTATTTATGGATCCTGCACACCAAGTCTTGGGGTCTGTCTCCTTCTAGGGGTGGAGGGCCCAGGGATCTATGCGCCCTATCGAATTCCAAAATTGAATCAGTCGACACTTCTCTTATTGAGTTGAATAAGGTTTTAAGGGTATTGTCCAGTTTTTTGGACCAACACTTTCGGGAAGGCCCCTGATCCTAATATTGTTCCTCCTTTCCCGATTCTCCAGATCTTCCATGGAGTCTAGCATTCTTTCAAACTGAGAGTCTTGTGTAAAGACAGTGTCTTCTAGGATCTTCAGCCTCTCGTCTATGTTCTGGGAGGATGTTTCATTAGAGGCCACTCTCAGGCGGAGTTTATTGACTTCTCCTTTAAGTTCAGAAGCCTCTAAATGACGCCTCCATTCGTGCAATGAAGCCCTCCATTTCTTCCCTGGTAGGGATAGTCTGTATTCATGACCTGAGGTCATCCCAAATCTCCTGTCCCCCTGATGTATTGGGCAACAATACCCGACTTGGGGGCGAGGGGTCTATACCGTATGCTGTGTTCTGCTGCGGTACATTTGCTAAAGGTCGGGCGGACCCCTCTGAACTTTCCCCTGTGTATCCCGTTGCCACGGGAGATTGCATGGTCGTCTCCCTCCTGTCTCCTCTCTGTAGTGTCTGTGGAGGTAACTGTCTCTCTCCCTTCATCAAAGTAGAGGGTCCTTGATGGATATTGCCCCCATTATCAATGTCAGGTCCTGTGGCAGCCTGGGTAAGTTTTTGTGCAGTAACTGCATTCATCAGGGGTCTATCTCTACTACCCTGGGGCATCATTTGAGTACTGTGAGCCTGAGAATCGACCCCCATTTCTTGTATCTGGCTGGGCAGCATGTCCTTGTCTGGTGCAGTAGAAATGTCTATAACAGCTACTCTCACGTGCGCAGCATGCATCTGAGGAGGGAGTAGAGGGTCATCCATAGCCGAGCTCTGGCAGTCGTCCCGCTCATTCTGTGCCTCTCCAGGCTGTGGGGGAGCTTCACCATTAGATTCTGCAGTCAGAGGCGGTCTTTGATCAGCCGCATCCTGAGGGGCCCCCGCCGCCATCTTACCCGCGGCTATTTCACTCTCCAGGGCTGCACTCCGCAAATAATGTGAAATTCTCCCCATGGGGGGCACCGATGGCTCCTGCGTGGGCTGAAGCCTGTTGCCCTTCTTTTTAGGCGGCATATGTGTAGGTTCGTGGGGTCTAACACCGGCTGTTCCGGCCCGGCGGTGATATGGGAACAGGAGCTCCGGCTTTCAGCCTCTGCTCCCCGCCATGCCCAAGCCACGCCCCCTATTTCTTTATTTTTTAAACCAATAACAATCTATGACTAGGGCATGTTCAGATGTCCAACACCGTATCCATTGTTGGGTAGTCACAGATTTAAAAAGATTCATATAGAGATTCTCATGTCAAGGAACTGATAATATTCACAGAGGAGCAGGTGCAAGTATTCACCTATCTGATCCAAGGTGGCCGTTTATCATATTTAGGTAAGATAAGCCAAGTTTCTTATTATCTTAAAATAAATTAAAAACATATATATTTTTTTTTTTTAAAGTATACGATGTATAACAATTGTCAAATGTAACAAGCCATAGCAAAACAGCAAATAACCGGTATAATTTTGGCCGTCAGCTACCAAGTTATTATGGATATAAAATTATAATAACTGCATTATACATTATCCACAATAAAGACAAATTTGGCATTAAGAAAAAGGAAATTGACCACATTAGTGTTGGCAAAATTGAATATCAACTGGTAAGGCTATGATGAGTATGTTCAAATTAAGTAAGGCTAGGGTCACACTTAAATACAGAATTGCGTTCACCGCATCCAGATCCGGATGCGGTGAACGCAATTGTCTTCTGACATTCAGCAATCCGGGAACCGGATGTCCATCTAACACATTTTTGTATAAAACTATCTATATATTTTGATAGGTGGGCCGCATATGATTGGCCTGTATTTCTCTATCTCTATCTCTTAATTCTCTATCTGGCATCAATCATATCTGGCATAAATTCTCTAACGGCCAACCTATCAAAATATATAGATAGTTTTATACAAAAATGTGTACCAGATATTCCAGCCTATTTAAAGGACACCACGCACATGTTACAAATATTGGACAAAATCCAATGGAAACCTAACTACTTTTTGGGAACTCTTGACAGTACAGTACAGTACTGTACAACACTTACCAGAATGTCTCCGGAGATTATGAAAGGTGTTTTCCCTGGTGGCTCCGGGTCTCAGGATTCTGGTACATTGTACTATGCAGTACTGTACAGTATTCTCCAACTGGAGTCCAGTTATGCTGTCCAGTTGCTGCTCCCATCAGCCCGCATGCTGTGTTGTACAGCTTGCGGCCGCCCATGCTGTACACTGTACATTCCAGCGCTCTGGGGGACGCGTTTAAATGGTGCACAGGAAATGTTTCCTGTGCACCGTTTAAACGCGGCCCCCCAGAGTTCTGGACTGTACAGCATGGGCGGCCGGAAGCTGTAGAACACAGCATGCGGGCAGATGGGAGCAGCAACTGGACAGCATAACTGGACTCCAGCTGGAGAATTACAGGGTCACACTTAACGACAGGACACGCTTAACGACGGACCTTCTGGTCCTTAACCCCGTCGTTAAGTGAGGACTCACTGTATACGGTTATAGACCACAGAAAGTGATGTAAAGCCACAGAAAAATTCCTAAGGAAATCTAAAATTCTGCAAGAACATCAGGTCAAATTTATCATTGAAGCCATCTTCTTTATATTGACACACAACTTTTAAAAATATGGTGACACGTATTACTGCCAGGACTGCGGTACAGCGATGGGGACTTGCTTCGCCCCTGGTTATGCAATTTATATGTGGCAGAATGGGAGGAGACTATAATATATCCAGAAGGAGAATTAAAGAAAGAATTGATCTTGTGGAAAAGATTTATAGATGATGTCATCTTTATATGGGAAGGATCAGAGGATACGCTTCAGGCATTGCTTGAAGATATTAATATCAATTATGGACTGGATTTTACTGCAACAACCAGTAGGGTATCCATAAATTTTTTAGATTTAGAAATTTTTATTAATGATGACAGAATAAAAACTAAAACATATAGGAAGCAAGTGGATGCTAATAGTTATATCCCCACCACAAGTTGCCATCTACCAAGATGGATTTAGAATATACCGAAAAGCCAATTTTCAAGACTGAAAAGGAACTGTACAGAAGATTCAGAATTTAAAGAAGAAGCAAAACAGATGGAAAAAGATTTCCTCGCTAAAGGGTATAAACCTTAGGAACTAGAAAAATGGAAGAGGGAAGTAGAAGGAATAGACAGAAAAATGCTCCTTATACATAAGAAGAAGGATCAAACGGTAAAATCTATTCAGGAGAAAATAAAAGATCTAACACTGATTACAGGATTCCATGACAATTATGGGAATTTTAAAAGAATTATAAAAAAACACTGGAACCATTTGAGATCTGACAAAATAATAGGCGACCTAATTCCGGAACATCTTAATTTTGTATTCAGGAAGGCGGCATCACTAAATATTTTAATAGCTCCATCAGTAAGACAACCAAAGGAAACACAGAAGAAGTTAAAATCAATCAATGGAGTCACGGGCTTTAGACCCTGCAGAAGGTGTAAGGCATGTCAAATGACGAACAGTTCAAGAAGATCATAACACAATTCAGGAATACAGAAAGAACAAAATCCTATCAAATAAAGGAGAATCTTACATGCAACATGTCTAATGTCATTTATATGATCACATGTCCGTGTGGAAAGATTTATGTGGGAAGAACTTCAAGGAAATTATCAATAAGGATGTCAGAACACATCAGAAACATCAGGAAAGGGTATATGGGACATCCACTCAGTAAACATTATAAAGAGCAACACAATTCAACCACTAAAACAACACAATTCATTGCCATCAAACAGATTCGTGAAAATTGGAGAAGGGGTGACCACATAGCGAAAATGTCAAGAAATGAAACAAGATGGATATATGAACTCAATACACTTGCACCTAGTGGACTAAATCATGATACAGAGTTTTTTGGCTTTCAATAATAAAACAAAAAAAAACCCTTAGTTGGAAGAGTAATAGAAGAAAATAACTACCATCTAATAAATAACTAAGACATTAAACTAAACTAGTGATAAATAGGGGAGAAATCATCTCTAACGAAGTTTAGCCAAAAACGTTATTATGGCAGTATGATAAGATATAATACTGTACATGCTAGGATCGAGTACCTATTTATATAAAAAAAATATCATGTCCACTTTATCCTAAAAAACTATATTATCAACGGAAGAGGCAGGGAATATTAAGCATACAGTAAGATATGACAACTAAGGACTCCAGGGCAGTGTAACCATAACAACTGTGAATCCAAATGAGGATTGGATAAAATAGACCAGGTGACTGAGAGAATGGAGGAGACAACCCTATAAAAAAAGGGGAGGGTCAGTAGGAGCCAATCCTGAGGAAGTGAGACGTATCTCATGAAAGGTGTTGATTAACAGCCCCACTGACCAGTCACCATCTCCACTATGGGAGCTCCCCGCCTACCATTACACGCAACAACGCAGTAATGCGACAGACACGTGCTAGGTGACGAAAGCGGAACAGGTCCCAGGAGTCGCGCGGCTTCACCGCTGGCCACAGTGATTGCACGCCGCTTCATTCAGGGAATGGAAGAGATAGACGAACGAGATAGTAAGTACAACTGCAGCAATTTAACAATATTATAGAACATATCACGGTAATGTATAAAGGATACCAGTAAAACTACCTCGAAAAAGTAGAAAAGGGAGGTCCAAAGTAATAATAATAAAAAATAGTGATATCGGCTATATCTTTCAGAAACAGGAGAGGCATACAAAAAAACAGACCATCATACAGAAGAAGGTTTCATGTAACCTGATCTAATTGGAAGTAAGAGAATAATTATAATATAGATAGTTGCTAACACTGAAAAAAGGATGTATAATTAATAGTTTTTTACATACCGTAATTACCCATAGGAGAGAATCGATAGGAGAATCCTCTTATATTAACAAACGGGAAAGGAATTCCCTGAGGGTAAGAAATAAGGACGTATACATTGTATCCTTGCTAGTACATAAATATAAATAGCAATAACTATCCCTGTTATTGTATTACAGCACATAAGAACATATTTTATAAGAGACCGCCAGGAATCTGAAACTGTATAACAACGAGGAAGATAGTTATTCATACCAAGGAAGCGGAATAACAGGGACTAATCGATTAATTTATTGTTTTATATGAATTTTAATGGTCATTGATTTTTAGTTATATATTTTTGCATTTTATGCATTGTGGGACCTAAAAAGTCTATGTTAAATAAAAAACATTGTTTTTACCAAAAAAAGGTGATAGATTATTTTAAGACATGGTAGTGGTAAAGTAATTATTTTATCAGGTGGTGGTGAGTGCTGGAGCCCTAAAATAATCAATTAATAAAAAAGATATATTCAAAATTAGAGGTTTCAAACACAGGGACCCTCTAGGACTCTACAGCAACATAACACAGTTCCTAAGTAAATAAGATATACGGTACATCTATAACTAAGCCCTCCAAAGCCTGCTCCAGTGCCAAAGAAACAAATCAAAAACAATGTATATACATGTTAAACAAATGACAAGCATGGTGATGCTGCTGGATGTGGCCATCTTCCAATGAGCAAATATGAGTAGACTATGTCACCCATCCCCTTTACATAAGCGCTAATTGATTACCCACTACAAGGTACTAGATTACACCACCATTACATAACCAAAGTGAATACAAGTGACAATGGTTGTTCATAGGTACATTAGTACGGTACTTACATCCTCTGGCGAAGCACTTTGTTCAGGAGCGGTGGATGGCGTTTGCATGAAGTCCCTGTTGGATGTGCTGGGCCGAGGTGGCTCCTGGTCAAGGGTGAACCTAAGGAGGTTGTAGTACCACAGGGTGGGCTATAGACCTCCTCAGTTCCCCTGCCAGAAGCCCTCGACTCCAGCACCTTCTTGTGTTCACGGTGGAACACAGTCCTCAGCGACTGTATCTTGGTCTTGACAAGCTTCTCGTCACACTGCTCATGGTATCGCTGAGCCAGTGTGACGAGATTGGCATACGCCGCTCCCTTCACCTGCTTGTTCTTATAAGCAGGTGACTTTGTCCGCCAGAGGCATTCGTGCTCCCTGTATAACTCTGTGAATTCCCGGACAAACTCCAGATTATCAGCCATCTGTACCAAAAAAATTAAGAAAAAGAAACACCTTAACACACATATATGTTTCTATGCTGTGTTACCTGTACACCACACATGTTCATGTTTTGACCCGTGCCATACACCATTGATTGTGGCACCTATATGTGAACTAGCAATCAGGAAAGAGTACACTGTCCACACATATATGGCCCCTGCACAACAAACCTTACATACGGACAAATGGTCATGTTAGGACTTTAGTGCAAAATTTGCAAGGTTATTTGCCCTTACATGCAATGGCCACTGCATCACCTAGCACCATACATTTGCCCTTGTTCTCCAAAAACAGTATTGTGTTGGGCACTGTACAGCAGGAACGATGGCATCAAAAAGAAAAAAAACCTTCTGTAAACATTGTACCATATGTGAAGATTTAATGTGCATATTATGTAGGACACACCATTCAGGTGTTTACAAGCGGAATCCCGCAAAACATTATCCCCATTCTAAAAGGCAACTTGTAAAAGAGTGGGCAAGACACATTACCATAGTTTTGTTTTAAGTGACGTAATCCCAACATTACAAGAGTGGACAGATCAAGATAAACAACAGCACTGCATACATACCGTCAATCCTGCAGTCTCATCAAGAGAAGACGCTAGCCTACCACCTTTTGCCTTGTGAACATGAGGAAGAGGATGTAGCTGGCACACCATCTTTAAAAGGGCGTCTGACCAATGTGAACACTATTGATTCCGCCAATAACAGTGGTGGGATGGGTTAACGGCGACGCGGGAGCGCTAATGTGATGACGCCGGGACGATCTGATTGTTGAGCAAGGTAGAAGGAAAGTCTTAAAAAAGCGATACAACCTCCAAATATTTTAGTATATATATCACAAAAGTTTTATTTATTAATTAACAAACAAAATGAGGGAAAAAAACCACAAACAGACTTCACAAGAATTCAAAAAGAGGAGCCAGCAACATCTCTCAAATATTGGGACAGCTAAAACTGATTCAGTTGCTTCTCACTTTCTGGAAAATCATCACTGCAATACAAGGGGGATTAAAGGGTTTGGAGAAAATCCAGACGAACATCAGAGGTGGAAACAAAATCAGGGAACTTCTACGACGGGAGTCGGCCTGGATTTATAGTCTTAACAGCTTAAAGTGATCCTGACCCCACAAACTGAGCCCCCCGCATCTTTAGACCTGTCCCTGCACCCCCTCTTACAATTTCTAGCCATCCCTTTTGCAGAAAAAAATCGATTTTGTAAAGTAGAGAAAAGTTTATATTCACCTCGTCCTGTGTGAGTTCTCTGTTTCTGAATTAGTCTCAAAGGCAGGCCTGTCTGCTGCATCCTTGTAATTATGCACGCCCCTCTCAGATTGCTGCCTTGCTAAGAGCCTGGCCGCGTCATGAAAGGGGGCGGGGCTCCGGTATGACGCGATTTAGCCCCGCCCCCTTTCATGACACGGCCAGGCTCTTAGCAAGCAGAGAGGGGTGTGCATAATTACAAGGGAGCAGCAGACAGGCCTGCCTATTGTGGCTTCCTCAGAAGCAGAGAACTCACACAGGATGAGGTATATATAAACTTTTCTCTACTTTACAAAATCGATTTTTTTCTGCAAAAGGGATGGCTAGAAATGGTAAGAGGGAATGCAGGGAAAGGTCTAAAGATGCGGGGGGTCAGTTTGTGGGTTCAGGATCACTTTAACACTGGGTGGTATTAATGAAGAACTTTTGTACACTGGTTTCTATAAATGAACTCACTGTAGATGTACAAAAAATCTTCTTCCCTCTTCTCGTTTTTACATAAGAAAAACGACTTCTTCTCTCTGCCCTCCCCCCGTGGGGGGTGGGGGGAGTGATTGTAATGACTATGTGGACCAAATTTGGTGACACAAATGTTTGATGCTGCTATTAATTGGGTAGGACTTTTTGGACCACCAGTTTGATGGCTTTGACCATCATGTTTGTTCATTTGGATTTAGGGTCGGAACTGTATAAACTAATATGCCCTTTGGGATCTTTCTACCTGAAAGTACTGCCCTTAAGACATATCTGGAGTGACCCCCGTGGAAGAGGGCCTATTCAATTCTGTGATTTGTGGTGAGTGAATCATTTATATTTGGAGTGACTAACCTTAGAAAAGTTTGGATCACTCACCTATACAATTTACAATGAATATCCCTCGAGATATAGGTGATTGTCCTTTACATTAAGGGACGATGATGATATTTGATTGTAAAAAATCTATACAACATGTTAACCCACTTCAGATGTGGTACTATGTAGACATTTCGTGTGATACGTTTTGGATCTACTATATTCTAGATTTATTCATATTCATTTGTACGCCTGGAATTCATTAAAACTATGTAAACCCACTCTTTTTTTGTGGTATTATATACGCGTATATGAATTGCCGTATCATGCCCTGCTCAGGGTATACATTCACACCACAGAGCCAGCGGGCTATCTTTCTTTATTTCTATCCTCCTCATGGTCCATGTCCCTGCCTTCGCTGGAACATAATATGAAGAAAAACATTCCTTTGATTTTTCTCCCTTGCTGAAAAATTCCCTTGGCCTTATACAATGACTGAACATACAGATATTATTGCGCTTTTGCCTTTAATATAAATTTGGGCAGCAGCTCCGCTAATGTCTAGACGTTTTGTGCGGCATGAAATAAACATAGTGATATTGTTAATGTTTTAAACTCCCTGGTGGATGTTTGTCTGTCGCCGCTATGGGGAATCACCATATTTTCGGTTCTGGACATGTGCACTATGACGCCGGCGCATGCGCAATAAAATATGTCCCCGAGCTGGTAGTCGCTATTTTCTTGGCTACGGACATGCGCTGTCTGAGAATTGGACATGACAATGCAGGGGAACGGACTGGCCACCCGGCTTCCCCTGCTCACAGCTGAGGGGTGGAAATTATATTACGATAACGGAACTCCACGTTATATCAGGTGAAAAATGGAGGGTTAAATCACATTCCCCTGACGAAGCTGCCAAGCGCAGGCTGCGTAACGCGTGGGGAGCGCCTTACCTCCTGCTATTATGCTGCATTGACTTTGGTAAAACCGGTCCTGACTGGTACTATACATCTTGGGGGCTTTTGTCCTGACTATTAAATTTGGTATAGCTGGAATCTCACTTACTTAAGGCCCCATTCAAAAAATTTTTTTTCAGCCGCATCTGCTGCAAGTGCCGAAACGGCACTTGCCGCACACTTATCGCAAGCCCCATAGACATTGCATGGGGCTTGCCACAAGTGAACCGCAAGTGCGGCCGTTATGCGGTAACTGCGGCTAATGTGTTTTTTTCACCGCAACTGCCGCGATCAGCGCTTACGCTGATGTGAAAAGGCCCTAATAAGGGTTCACTGCATGATTGTGTTACTAACCTTCTATATATAGGTAATAGTTAAACCCTATATACTGCTCTAAGGAGATAAATTAACAGTGGGGGTCACTCCTTGGTTGGTTACATACCAAAATTATACTGGGTGAATCAGATGCTATTGCTAACCAGCAAGCCATGGATGTTATATACTAATCCTGCTCCGTTTATTTGTCCACTTGGTAGTGGCTAGTGGTTGTTTATGCTCTGTACAGGTTATCTCTTGGGGATACCCCATATATTACAATCCTCCTTATATGAAATTTGCTTTGTGGAGTTAAATTGATATCAGTGTCTCTTCCCTGAATAACTGTATGAACCCTCTCTCTCTGGTTAACAAAACTCCATACAAACTAGTCCATAGAAATCCATGCCTTATTTACACTATCAGAGCATATAAGATCCATGACTGCTGTACTACAGCAATTGTTATTGGTTATATGCCCCTTTTTTGTATCAGACCCCTGTGAGCGCCCCACACAATATTCTCCATATGAGTAATAAGATCTTGTGAACTTAATGCATGATATTTTGTGATTAACAGCATTTTATCAATCTGGTACCAGTGCTACATATTGTGACTGTTTTCGTGTATGTAAATAGCAGAGAGGTCTCCATTGGAAGAATTCTGCAAGTGGAGCGTTATAGCTAACCTTTGGCTATTTTAATTGGTTTTAATCTGTTTGTGTTTTTTTTCCCTCATTTTGTCTGTTAATTTATAAATAAAACTTTTGTGATATATATGCTAAAATATTTGGAGGTTGTATCGCTTTTTTAAGGCTTTCCTTCTAACTTCCTTAACCCCTTCACGACCCTTGGCCCTACGTTTGGGCCATGAAAACAAGTTCATTCCCGACCCTTGGCCCTAGGGGTGGGCCATGGAATGATCGGGCTCCTGCAGGCCGAGTGAGGGTCTCACTGACCTGTCACTCGGCCTGCAGGTACATGGGGAGTTGTACTACACCCCAGGGGGGGTCAATTTGCCCCCACCCCCCACCCCCCCGGCTACAGGCGCGGTGATTGGCGCTCAAAAGTGAAAGTGAAAATCACCGCGCCTGTCATGTTTCCCTGCCTGCCGCTGCTCTCCCTACCCTCTGATCTGCTCCCCTGTCATCCTCTAACTGCCCCCCTGTCCCCCACCTCTCTTTCCTGCCCCCCCTTCATCTTTCTACCCCCCCTTTTCCCCCGCTTCCTGTCCCTGCCGCCCGCTTCCTGTCCCTGCCTCCCGCTTCCTCTTCCTGCCGCCCGCCTCCTCCTGACTGCCCCCGCTTCCTCCTAGTCCTAAGTGCCCCCCCCCCACATCTACTGCCAGCCCCCCCACTGCCCCCTTCCTGCCCCCCGATCACCGGAGCGGCGATCGCCTCTCCCACTCACCCCTCCGGAGGCCCGCTCCGTCCTGTGACTGCTGCGTCCCACTCCTCCTTCTCTTCTGCTGTAAGTCCCGCCGCCTCCGATCTGACAGCTCTGTGCTGGAGCTGCCAAATCACTTCTACAGCTGGATCCTGAGGATCTAGGTGCAGGAAGTGATCTGACAGCTCCAGCACAGTGAACTAAGTGACCATTATGTGATCACTGTGGATCACTGTGCTGGAGCTGCCAGATCACTTCTACAGCTGGACCTGGGCTGCCAGATCGCTTTCCGCAGCTCAATCCCCATGCATGGGGATCAAGCTGCGGAAAGCGATCTGGCAGCACAGGCGCATTGACCCACTATGTGCATCACTGCGTCCGGGCTGTAAGATTGCTTTCTGCAGCTCGATGCCCATGCATGGGGATCTAGCTGCAGAAAGTGATCTGACACCCCGGGCACAGTGACCCACTATGTGCATCACTGCGCCTGGGCTGCCAGATCGCTTTCCGCAGCTCGATCCCCATGCATGGGCATCGAGCTGCAGAAAGCAATCTGACAGCCCGGACGCAGTGATGCACATAGTGGGTCAATGCGCCTGTGCTGCCAGATCGCTTTCCGCAGCTTGATCCCCATGCATGGGGATCGAGCTGCGGGAAGCGATCTGGCAGCCCAGGTGCAGTGATGCACATAGTGGGTCACTGCGCCGAGGCTCTTAGATCGCTGCTCTGCAGCCCGATCTCCCTGCATGGGCATCGAGCTGCAGAAAGCAATCTGACAGCCCGGACGCAGTGATGCACATAGTGGGTCAATGCGCCTGTGCTGCCAGATCGCTTTCCGCAGCTCGATCCCCATGCATGGGGATCGAGCTGCTGAAAGTGATCTGGCAGCCCAGGCGCAGTGATGCACATAGTGGGTCACTGCGCCCAGGGTGTCAGATCACTTTCTGCAGCTCGATCACCATGCTGGCTGATCGGGCTCCAGAGTAGCGATCTGAAAGCAAAGGTCATCGAGCGTCGTGGGACCTTCGTTGTGGACTACGTCGGAGACAATCAAACGTCGTGGGACCTTCGTTATGGACTACGTCGGAGCGATCGAGCGTCGTTGGACCTTCGTTGTGGACTACGTCGGATCTTTTTATAATAAAGATGGAGTCCGAATTGTGTCTGTGTTTTTTTTTCAAATAAAAAGATTTTTCTCTGTGTGTATTTATTGACTATTTACCATACTAGAGATTCCTAATGGCGGGTCTAACATTGGCACTATATTATGAATCTCGGGCTTAGTGCCAGCTGCCAATAAAAAGCTGGCATTAACCCCTTTATTACCCAGTTAGCCACCGGCACCAGGGCAACTGGAAGAGCGTGGGTACAGCGCCAGAAAATGGCGCTTCAATGAATGCGCCATTTTCTGGGGCGGCTGCGGGCTGCAATTCGCAGCATGCAGGGCCCAGAACGCTTGGGCCTCTCTATGCTGAGGATTCCAGCCCCCAGCTGCCTAGTTGTACCTGACTGGACCAAAAATATGGCGGAGCCCCACGTAATTTTTTTTCTAGAATTAGTTCTAGAAATTTTAAAAAAAATGGGCTTCGCTGTATTTTTGGTTCCAGCCAGGTATGACGAGGCAGCTGGGGGTGGGTGGCAGTCCGTAGCTGCCAAGTTGTACCTGGCTGGACCAAAAATATGGCGGAGCCCTATGTCATTTTTCTTTCTAGAAATAATTCTAAAAATAAAAAAAAAATAGGCTTCGCTGTATTTTTGGTTCCAGCCAGGTATGACGAGGCAGCTGGGGGCTGGTGGCAGTCCGTAGCTGCCAAGTTGTACCTGGCTGGACCAAAAATATGGCGGAGCCCTATGTAATTTTTTTTCTAGAAATAATTCTAGAAATAAGAAAAAAATAGGCTGCGCTGTATTTTTGGTTCCAGCCAGGTATGACGAGGTAGCTGGGGGCTGGTGGCAGTCCGTAGCTGCCAAGTTGTACCTGGCTGGACCAAAAATATGGCAGAGCCCCATGGGTCCCCTATGCTGCGAATTGCAACTACTAGACTAGTATGTTTTTTCACAAAAAGTTTCTTTATTCATTTATACGTCTCAATTTGTGAAGCACATGGTGGTTCAAAGTGCTCACTGTGCATCTAGATATGTTCCCTGGGGGGTCTAGTTTCCAAAATGGGGTCACTTGTGGGGGAGCTCCAATGTTTAGGCACACAGGGGTTCTCCATACGCGACCTGGTGTCCGCTAACAATTCCAATTGTTGGCAAACACCAGGTTGCGTATGGAGAGCCCCTGTGTGCCTAAATATTAGAGCTCCCCCACAAGTGACCCCATTTTGGAAACTAGACCCCCCAGGGAACATATCTAGCTGCATAGTGAGCACTTTGAACCCCCAGGTGCTTCACAAATTGGTCCGTAATAATGAAAAAAGAAAATTTTTGTGGAAAAAAAAAGTGCTTTTTCATTTTTATGGATGAATTTGTGAAGCACATGGGGCTTCAAAGTGCTCACTATGCATCTAGATACGTTCCCTGCGGGTTCTAGTTTCCAAAATGGGGTCACTTGTGGGGGAGCCCCAATGTTTAGGCACACAGGGGCTCACCAAACGCAACATGGTGTCCGCTAACAATTTGAGCTCATTTTGCATTCAAATTGTTAACGGACACCATGTCGCGTTTGGACAGTCCCTGTGTGACTAAACATTGGAGCTCCCCCACAAGTGACCCCATTTTGGAAACTATACCCCCAGGGAACATATCTAGATGGGTAGTGAGCATATTGAACCCCCAGGTGCTTTACAAATTGATCTGTGAAAATGAAATAGTACTTTTTTTTTCACAAAAATTTTCTTTTAGCCTAAATTATTTCGTTTTCACATGGCAACAGCATAAAATTCATCCTAAAATTTGTTGGGCAATTTCTCCTGAGTACACCGATACCTCATATGTGGTCATAAACCACTGTTTGGGCACACAGCAGGGCTCAGAAGGGAAGGAGCGCCATTTCACTTTTTGGATGTAAAATTAGCTCCAAAATTCAAATTGCGCTCCTTCCATTCTGAGCCCTGCCGTGCACCCAAACAGTGGTTTATGACCATATATGAGGTATCTGTGTACTCGGGAGAATTTGCACAACACATTTTAAGATCCATTTTATCCTGTTGCCCATGTGAAAATGAAAGAATTGAGGCTAAAAGAACATTTTTGATAAAAAAATTAAAATATCCATTTTTTGTTTCCACTTTGCCTTAGTTCCTGTGAAGCACCTGAAGGGTTAATCATCTTCCTGAATGTAGTTTTGAGTAGCTTGAGGGGTGCAGTTTTTGGAATAGTGTCACTTTTGGGGGTTTTCTGTCATGTACACCCCTCGAAAGGACTTCAAATGTGATGTGGTCACTAAAAAAAATGGTTTTGTAAATTTTGGTTGAAAAATGAAAAATTGCTCATGAACTTTGAACCCTTATAACGTCCTACCAAAAAATTTTTTTTTTTTCCAAAATTGTGCTAATGTGAAGTATACATGTGGGAAATATTATTTAATAACTTTTTTCTGTCACATATCTCTCTGGTTTATCAGAAAAAAAAATTAAAAATGTGAAAATTGTGAAATTTTCAAAATTTTTGCCATATTTTTGATTTTTTCACAAATAAACACAAAAATTATCGACTTAAATTTAATACTAGCATGAAGCCCAATGTGTCACGAAAAAACAATCTCAGAATCGCTAGGATCGGTTGAAGCGTTCCAGAGATATTACCTCATAAAGGGACACTGGTCAGAATTGCAAAAAATGCCAAGGTCTTTAGGGTCAAAATAGGCTGGGTCCTGAAGGGGTTAATTGTCTTTAGTTGGTCTAGCGATCCCTATCACTACCTTATATTACTGGTGGTGCCATCCCTTTTCTCTATATTGTGGCGATCTGATTGGCTGCTTACCACATCAAAAGTGGCAACGCCCGAGCTATGTTGTGTTTGCTGCCCAGAGCTATTGAGTAAGTATTGATGTGCACACAAGTGTTTTAGTATGCCGGAGTCTCTACTGTGCTTTGTAATGTCATTTGGGGGCCTCTACTGTGTTGTGAACAACATCAGGACCTCCTGGTCATTTGGCCCACTGTTAATATTCTGTGTATGTTTTGTGGTCCTTGAGACCAAGTGTATGGCCGGTTTGATGTCGTGGAGATCTGAATATAGATGGGTGACATATGATGTCACTGCGCTGTATTCGAGCATCCCACACAGGGAGGCATTGCAGGTTCTTAATTCCATATTGAATAATACAAACATATTTTCAGGAGAGGAGAAGATCTTTTTGCTAATGATGGTGGAATATTTGCTGAAAAGCAATTATTTTAAATTTGATGGGCAATATTACTTACAAATGTGTGGATGCCCCATGGGGGCGGGCTTTTCACTGTCCTTGGCAAATATATACATGGGTCATTGGGAAAGGATGCTTGTATACACATCGGACCTCCCCTTTTTGCAACAAATGGGGGGTACGGGAGATACATCGACAACCTCGTCGTCATCTGGGACTTGTCGTCTGATGGGTCTCCAGTACCTTCACCAGGGGATCTTTTGGAGTTTTTCAACAACAACAATATAAACCTTAAATTTACCATGGAACTACATGCAGAAACAGCACCATATCTGGACATTATGTTGAAGGGGGAGGTGGAGACAGGATACATTGAGACAAGTTTATACAGGAAGCCCATTAGTGGTAATACCATTTTGCGGGTGGACAGTTGCCATCCTAATCATGTCACCCGGAACTTACCAATTGGGGAGTTTGTGAGAGCAAAAAGAAACTGCTCTAATATTTGTGAATACAGGAGGGAGGAGGACAACATCAGGAAGAGGTTAAGGATAGCAGGTTACAAAAAAAGTACCTTAGATACAGCCTGTAATAAGGTGAGACACAGGAGTAGGGACAGTCTCTTGATGGACAGAGTGGGTGAAGAGGAGGGAGGCTTGGGTTTCCCCACCTTTTCTACCCCTTATAGTCTGGAGTTTTGAAGACATTGTAACGAGTATGCGTAAAATGGTTCGTATGTTATACCAGGATCCAACTCTAAAAGAGATTCTTTCCCGAGGGTGGTGATCAGTGGCGAGGAGGGGCAAGAGTTTGCGGGACTTGCTGTCCCCCAGTCTGAATTTGAGTGAAACGGTTAAACCAACCTGGTTGAGATACCAAGGTTTTTACAAATGTGGGGGACGCCAATGTAATCTGTGCAAGTTTGTGGATGTAACATCTTCCTTCCGAAATGACCATACAGTACAGGAATTTTCTATAAGATCATACATGAATTGCAACACCACACATGTGGTTTATTTAGCCACATGTGTGGGGTACAAGTTGTCGTATGTTGGGTGTACCTAAAGAAAAGAATATCTGAACATGTAACAGGGGCCACCTCGTTCACCTTGAGACAGGGTTTATCTGGCCTATCGAGGCATTTCCGGGATATCCATGGAGGGAACGTGTCCCTTTTGAAAATGAAGGGTATTGAAAGGGTGGATAAGTTAGCCAGAGGAGATGATTGGGAAACAAAAGTACGCGATCGAGAAAATTTATGGATTCTTCGTCTGGATGTGCGACATCCTTTGGGTCTGAATCTAAAAAACGATTTAATGTATTTTTACTAATCCCTAACCCCTTTCTTTGACTAGGAAGGGGTGGTTCCAAATTTACCTCTGAATTACAGGTAGTATTTAGTTATATAGAATTGAAGTTTCCCCTTGGGCTTTACATGGATGTATAAAATCCCAGTATAAAATCCTATTGGGAGTATATTAGTATTGGCCGTGGTTTTCTAGTCCCCCTTTCTTTTCTTCCCTGTGTCATTAGTCAGTGTCTTTCTTTTTCTCTCTCTCTGGTCTCTCTCTCTTTTCCTTCTCCTTAGTAAGCAGCAAGGGTTCTACCGAAAGAGAAGACCTTCAGCAGTGTCTGACAATTGCATGATATTGAGCAGCCCCTCTCCTTTCTTTCCTTTCCTTTTCCTTGTAAGGCTTTTCCTTTTCTTTGTAAGGCCTTTTTTTGTCCCTCCCTCGTATTTCCAGCAGTGAAACAATTAGGTGAACTGGGCTAATAGAAGATTCTAAGCAGTGTCTGGCATGTGCATTATTAGGTGGATTAGGCTAATAGAAGATCCTAAGCAGTGTCTGGCATGTGCATAACATTGAGCAGTCCCGGGGTAATGTCCGAATATGGGTATACAAGAAACGAAAGACATGGAGGATAAATCATTCATTAAACCTTAGTTAACATATGAGGTATTATTTCTTTAACAGCAATTTTACCTTCATGGTTTACATAGCGGGATTGTAACATGTGATGTAGATATGGCTTGCCTTTGGATTAGGGAACATGGCGTACGGGAGGATAAGGTGAAGGGAATGATGGGTGCCACAAAAAGAGCTAACATACATTTGAATATGATACTTTTAATTAAATATGCTTATCAATATGGGGGAGAAAAGACATGCATAACATTAACACAAACATTGTTTTTTGTAAATGTATAACATCATTGCTCTTTTATGTGTAATGCTATGGTTAGATGTAATCTATGTGTAAGCCGACTTTGTACAGATGTTATCAATCAGGCATAATCAGATGGGAGGGTATACCTTTATAAGGAGAATTTTTATGTGATTTTTTTATGCCGATGAATAAGGACAGTGTGTCCGAAATGCGTCCAGCTGGACGTTTTTAAAATGATTTAATAAAGGAGCCTTCTCATGGACAAGTGGCCCTGGATTCTCTTCAATTTATGGCTGGTTTGAGACTGCAGGATTGTCCATGATCAGTGTCCATCCACTTTATGTGCACAAACCAGGATTGACCCATTAACTCACAACTGTTGATAATCTTTACAATATCCATATTGTGTTCTAAATCCTATCCTGCTTTAGCCACAGTAAATGGCTGGAAACTGATTGAGGACAATCCTGTATTGTGAAAGCATACTATGACATGTATATGTACATACCCATGCATCTTTTAGAATACCCCTATTGTAATGTGTAATCTTGTGATATTTGTGTATCTACACCTTAAACACTGGAGCTCTCTTGTTATGATTGGCAGCTGTCTGCCCTGGGTGATGCCGTGTGTCTGTATACGCTTTACTTGTTAAAACCGTATTCATATATCAACCTCTGTATATACTATATATATGGGTTAAATGCACAATCTGGCTAATGTATGGAACCTTTCTCTTTTAGTCTATAGATTGTTCTTGGTCTCGGTGTCTATTAATAACACAGTGTATTGATATAACCCTTTCTCTGGAATTTTATTGAACTTCTTTAAAACAATTTAAAAATTTTAAAACAATTAATCACATCTAAAATCATAGCATGCGAAAACAATTTTTATAAAGGTTTTTTTAAAACTAGATTTTTGGGTTATGAGGGATCTTGATACAGTAGTATGAGTCCCTCCTTCTGGTGCTTCCTCCCGTTGTCCCTCTCTGTATGCCTATAATAAATATAAGTGTATTACTGTTGCACCCCTTGATTTTTTTTGTGGATTCCTGTATATGTTAATTAATTTACCTTTGTTATATTGCTGGGGTTCTTTCCTTTTGTAATGATCGTCTTGCTTTGTTGCTTAAGTGTCAACCTGCAATTATTCAGTTTGTAACTTACCCTGCTGTTTACCAGGATTTGGAAGTATTCTTCTTTGTTCTCACCTGTATGGTATAACTGTCTTTTTTGCCTTGGTGCGGTCAGTGTTGTCCTTATTTCTTTCTGCAATCACAGTATTGCCTTATTATTCATGTTATTTATCTACTGCTGTAGTCATAGTTTGACTTTTCTATACCTTTATGTTGGATTTCACTCAATGCGGTCTTTCCTCCTCTCCTCCTTCTAGTTTCTATCTCTCCTCTCTGAAATGTACAATATATCTTTCAGTCACTGCTGCTACTGACAGCTTAATTCTCCCCCTGTTTAGGCACTTACTTGTTGCCTTCTAGTTGGATTCTCCTCTATTTGGCGTTCGGTCTCTCTTCTCTGTCCAGGAATCAGGCAACGGCTGAAGGGTGATTTATCGCCACGAAAACACTCAATCACATGCTGCAACCGTGAGGCAATTTCACTGCGATTTCAACGGGGCGACATATCGCCTTTCAGATTCCCAGGCGAGATTGTGGCATGTGATGTTACCTTTAGAAACTCAAATTGCCTTGAAGAGTCAAAATAGAACCCCAATTTGCTGATACTGTAGTTCAGGGTGATTGCCCCTAATCAATGCAATGTCTAAGCCCTTGTCTAAGCCCCTCATACAGCTATAGCAGATCCCACTCTTTGCACCGATGAGGGGCAGTCACCCCAAAATGTAGTATGTAGATTGGGGATCTGATCTGGCATACATCCTAAATCATATTGAAAGGCTTGTTTGAGATTCAATGATGATTTGTAGGGTTGCTACTTCTAATAGGCGCCACTTGAGTTTGTCTACCTCCTCCCTGTAGAGACAATTGACTTGTAAAATGAACAGGAAATGGAAATGACAACTGCTGTGTGAAAAGGCTCAAACATAATGTGAACAGAGCCTTGCTTTATTCACATTATGGCGAAGATGATTCATAAGGGCTCGGACATACTCTCCTAGTTACAGTACATCCGAGTTTGACGGACGAGACTCGGAACAGGCTGGAGAAGTGACCCTGAACAGCCTCTCCCTGTCAGCTGCTTGTGTTTCTGTGCGGCATCGCATTCCCTGTCCAGAGAGAGAGGGTCACTGCTCCAGCCTGTTCCGAGTCTCGTCCGTCAAACTCGGATGAGTGTGTCTGAGCCCTAATATGTTACAACTGATTACAATGCATTTTATGGAAAACTGTAAGTAATGGTGCCTCTGTGAAAAGACACAAAGGAATAAATATTTATTTTTCATCCTTCCGGCTATGTTCACACAGGGTGTTTTTACTGCTGTTTTGTATGTTTTTTTCTTGGTTTTATGCAAACACATACTGCTTTGTACAGTACCAGAAAAACCTATGAGATTCCAGAAATCTTATGCACACACAGTTGCTTTCATTTTTCCTCACTGTAAAGGGAAATGTGCTCTTTTTTTTAAAGAAGCAGCATGTCAATTCCTTCAGTGTTTTTGCAAACAGTTTTTCACCCATAGAAAGCATTGAGGAAGCGCAAAAATGCAGGAAAAAACACAGTTTTTTTCTGCCAAGAGATCAGGCTTTGCTGCAGATAAAAACGCCCTGTGTAAACATACACTTAGGGTATGAGAAAACCTCAAGGACATAATATTTGTAACACAGGCATGCTACTTCCACCAATTACAAGGCTATGTGTCCACTGGATGTTTTTTTTTTCTTTTTTTGCTGCGTCTGTCAGCTGCACAAATGCAGCTGTGTAAAACAAAAGCATCACAAACATATCACATTTGTGCTGCGTTTTTGCATGTTACAAACGCAGCACAAATAATTGTCACACAAAGACAGACACACACAGAGACTGACATACACAATGTCAGACAGACATGCACAGAGACAGACAAACACAAAGACAGACAGACACACACAGAGACAGGCACACACAATGTCAGACAGACATGCACAGAGAGAGACACACACAAAGACAGACAGACACACACAAAGACAGGCACACACAATGTCAGACAGACATGCACAGAGACACACATACACAAAGACAGACAGACACATGCACACAGAGACAGACACACACAGAGACAGGCACACACAATGTCAGACAGACATGCACAGAGACACACACACACAAAGACAGACAGACCACACACACACACACACACAGAGACAGACACATACACACAGACACAATTTCTCTCCCTAACTGGCGAGCCCATGGCGATCCCGGTGATTTCTTACTTCTGGGAATCAGTAGGACCTGTGGGTATAGTCCTTCCAGGACCTGTGCACCATGTGACAGGCTGAGTCACATGACCAGTCACATGGCGCAAGCTCTGGAAGGATGATACACAGCTGTCATTGGTGCATAGAGGATGAATCACCAGAGCTCACCATGGGCTTGCCAGGAAGGGTGAAAATTGAAGTGTTTTTGCAGTGGAAATCGCAGAAAAAGAACCTCACAAACAGACTGTGGAAATACCCATCCGTGTGTGATGTGTTTTGAGGAGTTAAAATGGAGTCTATGTGGGAAACGAAGCCCAAAAATGGGCATTTTAACCGACAGGGAATTTTAAAAATGCAGATGATTGATGCAGCAAATAAGCAGCACCCACAAATACACAAGTGGGCACAGCTTTTTGTAAATCACATTGACTTTAATGTTAAAGCTGTTGGTGATGCAGAAATGCAGCCAAAAAAATGCAGCACAAATGCACAGTGGGCACAAAGCCTAAGAACCAGAGGCACAAGAAGTGCACTATTGCCCTATTAAAATGCCAACCAAGAGAAGTCCACACAAGTGTTCCTGAATGCAAAAAGTGATGCAACAAAAAGACCTTCCTAAAGTGCAATGTTGACTGAGAAAAATCATACAATTTAAAGTCAGTGATTACCTATTCTCAGATCCAATATGATGTGTCTCCATGTACAGGTACATGTCTGCCAAGCCCCGACATGTGATTCGTATCAGCTTCTTCACAGGGCTGTCATTGCCGTTGCACTTTAGGCATTTAGGCAGTTATTTTTGCTGTTTGCTAAGCCTGCTACTGGAATGAGGGCTTGTTCCATCTCCATGGGGGTCCCATTGTCTGATATATTTGGGTGATCTATGCTGTATTAACCCATTATCTACCAATGTCCTTTTCTTGGGAGGCCTAATCTTTTGCTTCTCGCAACTAAGATTTTATAATTATGTCCAATTTTTTGTGTTGTGTTTGTAAAATGAATGTTTTCACAACCGGAAATCAAGTCATTGTCATTTTTAATTGAATATTCTTCCACCCAGAGAGCTTTCATACACCAATTTTCGAAAATGATAATTGCTAATTTGGCAAGTAGTGGGTTAACTCATTTCTGCTCTTTTTGACAACTGTGTACTATTTTTTTCCCCATATTGGAATATGTCTCTCTCGATTTGTGCATTTCCCTTTGTTTTTTTTCACTTTATTCCAACTATTTCCAAAAGATATACATTTTTTTTGCTCACGATGTGATAAATAATCAGTTTTTACATTCAAGGTCACTTGTGTGGACTCCTCTGGGTTGGTGCTTTAATAGTGCAATAGTGCACTTCTTGTGCCCCTGATCTTCATACACTTAGGCCAATAACCATACAGGGTGAGTTTGCTGTATTTTTCGGCACCAAAACCACAGCAGAAATTCAGGTGAGATGTTTATATACAAATTTTCTCACAGATGAATCCCTGTGCTGTTTTTGCTGTGATTTTCCAGTTTTGGTTTGAAATTGAAAATATACTGATTTTCAAGCTGTGACAAAACTGAGGCAAAAACCATGCAAGTTTCAACTTCTAGCAAGGTGTCCAGGCTATGGTCTGTAGTCTGACTGAGCTGTGTCCAGAGCTTCATCTGCTTCTCGCTGCTGTTGTCCTACCCCACTAGGTGTGAGAATTCATTCTCTTGGGCACTCCCAGTTTGAAATTTCTGTCTCCTCCTTACAGGTATGATGCGCCGGCCGGATGTCATTTGCAGACCGGTGCATTGTGGGTGATTATCGGGTGTCCGGGCCGGCTTTGATATGCGCACTGCACATGCTCCGGAGCCAGCCTGTATAGCTAATGCACCCCCACAATACACCGGGCTAGAAATGACGTCCGTCTGGCGCATCATACCTGTAAGGAGGAGACAGAAATTTCAAATTGGGAAAGTGTACAAGAATGAATTCTCACTCCCAGAGGGGCATGATAACAGCAGCGAGGGGGGAAGACGGAGCCCTGGAGACTGTCTATGTCAGTCTACGGACCATAGCCTGGATGCTTCATTTGCATGCAAAAATGTAAGTCACAAAGTCTTTTTTCACAGCCAATATAGGACTGTTTTAGGCCAGAGAGGGGTGGTTAGGGACGTGCTAGGAAGGTGCAGGGACAGGTAGTAATAGGTTAGGGGTAAAAACGAGCTGACAGGTTCCCTTTAAAGTGATACAAGTATTATTCCCAAATATTCCTAGAGGTGCCTTAGCAAAGATGTTACATATTTAGCACTGGATACACCTAAATGACATCTTACAATTGTTTTACTCAAGATGTGACATGTTATGAAGATATTAAAAGAAAGTAAAATACATTGTTGTCAATTGTTTGCCTGTAACACATAACTTTTACGTCAAGTTCTTCATATCTCCTCTCCGCATATGAAATGTCATCGACAATCTCTGCCAAAGAATGAAAACCCTTCATTTCATGAGTGACTAAGTTGTGCTGTGTTTTTATTTTTGTAACGTGTCTTCGCTCGGCTTTGCCCTTATGTTTTACACACTACACTGACTTTCATATGTTGATATTAAGAGGTTTTGTTTTATCTCACAGTATAAATATTGCACTAAAAGGAGCAAGTCAGGAGCCAATGTAGTGTAAAATGAGGCGATAACAGTAAAGAGTCTAGATGAAGGGTTTAGCGGAGACTAGTTACACTGTACTGAACCATAAACAGGCTCGCAAATGAGAAATACCTCATCCCTTCCATTTGTAAATGCATGTGCTCTTTGGGAGAAATAGCTAAAAGGGAAAAAAAGTTTTATAAACCCGATGACAAATAAAATATTAATATGCTCCATTTCCCTGCTGTGAGCCTCCGCATAACTGTCAGCAGTGGAATACATTAAACAGTAACAATATACTCATCTTCAAAGAGTAAAAGAAAATGTTATATTCCTATTCCATCCCAACCAAACCAGCTGCAATTAGACATGTTCACCTATAGAGGGCACTGCCTAGTTTCATTTGTTATACAGGATGAGCTGCAAAAAAACTTCACACTCGCGTCTTCAACGCAAACGTTTCTCTATACATTTAGGAGCTGAAGTTAAAATCTATGGGAACTGTATTTTATACTTTATTTCAAAATGTTTCTACACTTAACTTCATATCTAAAGAAAATAATAATCAGATGTACATAGTTTAATTCTTTGAGAAGTAAGATAAAGTATCAAATAATGTAGATATCACAGTAAAAAAGAATATTACAGAGGATGTATCCTGTCTGCTGTTTTCATGTGATAAGTATAAAAAACTGGCCGTGTGCTGTAACCAAGCTAAACTCAGTATCTAAAAGGGAACTTATCATTTAAACAAAACAGAACTTGTTCTGACATGTCCTAGATTCTGAGAACTCCATAGATGGCAGAAGTGATAACCTAAACTCTTCCGTCTCCTTATATAAGTATTCATTACCAACTTAAAGGGGGTTGTCTGCTACTTGGACAACCACTTCTCATTCCCCATGTTCGCCCCAATTAAAATAAATGTATAGCCGGAAAAGGGAAAAGGGTAGAAGGCAGCTCATCGATTAGTTGGAACACCTGCAATTATCAGGAATAGATCTGCCAGGACAAGCCCTGGTCCTCCGCTATGTAGAAATATTTTAGAGAGGAGAAATTCAGCAAATCAATGTTTCAATTTAAAACGTCCACTTTATTTCATGAGTATAAAAACTTCACATCCACAGACGCAACCAACGTTGCAACCGATGCATTTTAACCTTCGGTGCAGGTACGGTTCCAGCAATGTTAGAACTCACATTCCCAGGGCCCAAATGAAATTGTTATGACTAGGGATGAGCGAGTATATGCGTAACTATTCAGTACTCGCCTAATAGTACAGTATTCGAGCTACTCAGTACTCTGCAAGCCTCCTTGCAAATTACTCGTTAAGAGTAGTGAGGAGTACATTCACTTTTGCAGTGTATCTATACAGTATACACAGCGAAAGTGAAATAAAAGTTAACAAAAGGTGTTAAAAATAAAAAATTGCATACTCACCTATCCAACGGTTGTCCTGGGACCTGAGAAGAACACAATCGATGGGCTGCCAGGACCTTAAGTCTGAAGGCCAATCAGATGGCCGGTAGCAATCAGTTAGTGTGTGACATCACACACCACCTGATCGCTACCAGCCATCTGATTGGCCATTAGACTTAAGGTCCTGGCAAGTCATTGATGTGTTAGAACATTTGATGGGCCAATCAGATGGTCAGTAGAGATCAGGTGGTGTGTGACATCACACCTGTAAATCAGTGCAGCAGGTAATTGATGTGTGCAACAGGTGTAAATCAGTGCAGCAGGCGATTGATGTCTTTTTTTATTACTCCCCTGTGGGCTTGTCTTTCGGCTGTCAGCTGAACTCCCCCTCCCTCTCTTCAAAGTAAAATGAAAGGCTGAATGAGAAGGAGTGGGGGTTCAGCTTACAGCTGAAAAACAAGCCCATAGGGGAGTAATAAAAAAAGCCAAATAGTGATGTCATGCTGCACATGTTAATCACCTCCTGCACTGATTTACAGGGAGTTACATCCTGCTGGTTGGTTCCCCTTAACTCAGTAGGTGCCAAATATTTTGATTGTTAATATCTCAAGGATGCAGAGGCGAAATAAAATAAAATGTTTTAATCCTTTCTGCCGCCACTATTACATTGTTTGTCCAGTGCAACTTGAAAAATTTAATTCAAGGTCCTTTTATTGCAACTTTTATTTCACTTTCGCAGTGTTTATAGATAAACTGCGAATGTACTTGCATTTCTCATTGACTTACATTGGACTCGCTACTCGTAACGAGTATTAGCACCTATTCGTTACAAGTCTAGTGAGTCTGAATATTTCACTGCTCGCTAATCCCTAGTTATGACGTGTATACCCATCACCTCTGGCTTCCTTCTCCCCACCTTTGCTGCAGCTACCGCTCAATTCTGGTAATTGGTTGTGTGGCTCGCGTATCATGATAATGACACGCGGGCACTGGGAGCTGTGCCTGGACATCGCAGGAACTGTGCCGGAACCAGAGAAGAGTATATGTTTTTTTATTTACATGCGGTAACACATGGGAAATGAGAAGCGGTTGTCCAAGTGGACAACCTCTAAATACCAGATCTCAATGATAAAAATTACTCACCTGTCAGAATTTTGCTAAAAAGATTGATATCCTTCATTTCTTTCAGTCAGAGTCAATTTTCATTTTTGCAATCTTTCTTTTTTTCTTTCCCTTTTCCTAGAATTGTTATTTATTTTTTTAAACAAAACAATTAAAGAGGTTATGTGGTATTTATTTTAATACAATGGGTAAAAAAGACAAAATAATATACTCACCTACCAGATCGGCAACATTGATCCTCACTGCTGCCTGTGTTCCCTGGCAGCTCCTTATGGTGGGTTTACACGCCACGATATCGTTTCGATATCGCAACTCAATGGCGCGGGAGTGCGCAATTAGTGCACGTTCCTCCCGCATCGCATTGACTGTTTACATGCTGCGATATCGAAATACAACGTCCGTGCGATGTCTCCGCCTCCCAACCCAGGATCGCATAGTTAACATGGGAGTGAATGGGTGACGTTTCAAATCGCATCGTAATTGGGCGTTTACACAGCACGATCTGCTCCAATCTCCCTTCAATATCGGGGCATTGAATAGCACGCTCATTCGATCCCCGATATCGCATTGACATCGTTCCTGCATCGTATTGGACGTTCACACCATACAATGCAGGAACGATATCGGGTCCAACGATCGAATCACGTGACTTTTCATTGAAATTGTACTGCGATATCGCGACGTGTAAACCCGCCATTATAGTATAGGGCTTCATGTGATTTCTGGAGCCAATGACTTTCACTTGTACTCATTCACATTCTTTCTAAGCTGAAACAAGCAATCATGGTTCCTGTTCAGACAAAATAGGAGTGCCAAACCTGAATAAAACCATAAGGTGCATGCACACAGAGTAGCAATACAATTAAAAACCATAGTGTACTAAGTTAACAGCATTTTGTCATAGAAGCCATCCCACAGAGACAAGGTGTCCACCATCAGGATGGTCCTTAGCTCTAGTAACCTACCTCGTCATGTGCCAACCAGACCTCAAGTAGATAGGGCAGAAAAGGACCAATGTCTGTCTGTATTGGGACCTTTCTCTGGAAAGCTGAATACATAAAAGAGCTCTTGACTCCAGTAATTTGCACACTTCTGTGCTGTGTAATAAATCTTCAGTGCTTGGCAGGCAGGACTTGTGGACTCAGGTCATGTGACTCCGATGACATCATTACAGATCCTTCGGCACTTCTATATTGCTGCTTGCGCATGATTTGCCAGCATCCTACAGAAGGCAAAAGTACATGTCCCCCAGTGAAAACTATCCTGTAACATCAACTTGGACTTAACTACAGCTAAAGTATATACACAGGACTTTGCAAAAAAAAAAAAGAGCCTAATCACTAACAGATAGGTAGTTGCTACCTACTTACCTATGCTCAACGCTGCTTTTTGCCAACACAGAGCAGTCAGAGATCGTTCCTGCCAGCGATTCTGCTATTCCCGCTGACGTGATGTCACCAGAAACTGGAGGCTTCTTGTTTTCTCTACTCTGTTGACGGGTATTACTGCCAATGTCATAATGATAGACAGCCAGCTCCCCTAGCCAGGTAGCAGAGAGCCAGAACTTAGCATGAAGTTGGCGGTCCTGTCCCATCTACAGAGAAAAGCGGAAAAGAAGCCACTGTTAACGAGGTCATTGTATTACCAACAGGAGCGCTCTGTGCCAGCGATTAATGGTGCCAAGCACAACAAGCAGGTGGGTAGCAACCACCTGCCTGTTTGTTAGTGCTTAGGCACTTTCTTTTAAAGTCCTAGATATACCACTTAAAGGGATTCAACCTCCAGGAGTTAATCACCTGTAAATCAGTGCAGCAGGTGATTGATGTGTGCAGCAGGTGTAAATCAGTGCAGCAGGCGATTGATGTCTTTTTTTATTACTCCCCTGTGGGCTTGTCTTTCGGCTGTCAGCTGAACTCCCCCTCCCTCTCTTCAAAGTAAAATGAAAGGCTGAATGAGAAGGAGTGGGGGTTCAGCTTACAGCTGAAAAACAAGCCCATAGGGGAGTAATAAAAAAAGCCAAATAGTGATGTCATGCTGCACATGTTAATCACCTCCTGCACTGATTTACAGGGAGTTACATCCTGCTGGTTGGTTCCCTTTAACTCAGTAGGTGCCAAATATTTTGATTGTTAATATCTCCAGGATGCAGAGGCGAAATAAAATAAAATGTTTTAATCCTTTCTGCCGCCACTATTACATTGTTTGTCCAGTGCAACTTGAAAAATTTAATTCAAGGTCCTTTTATTGCAACTTTTGATGCTGTTTACTCACATATATATCCATATAGGCAAGTACAGGTAATCTCTGAAATTGTTTCAAATTGTTGCCTGTAGAAACATTATATCAAGTCCTACATTATAATATTAGAATATATTTTCCAAACTACGACTTAATGATAAGGAAGGCATTTTCCTTATATAAAACATATTGTACAAGAGACTGGGATTTCATTCTTCTCTTTGATTCTTTTGATGATTGTGTAGTCTGTCCTCATTGCTTTGTTAACGTTCTGCTGGGTGCATCTGTATTTCCTACATCTGTATGTCATCTTATAAGCATGAATACGCTCTAATCCAACTTAGGGCTTGGTTTCATTATTTTATAAAATCTTCAAATATGCTTGAACAGCCTTCCGCAGACCAAAATTGTATACGGCAAGCAAACTTTTCCAGTTCACACAAATACCAAGAGACACATTAAATTACTCATGCAAACAAAGCAAAGAAAAATTATCTGGCTGAACAGACATACATATTTCAACTAAAGAACAATCAGTCTCTGTTGGATAAATCTCAGTGAAAAAGAAGATAAAATAGTGCACAGTTGAATGTATCTGTGACTCATTATGTAACAGAAGCAAGAAAAAAAAAAAAAAAAAAAAAAAAGCAGTTTTGCATATAGATTACTTCAGAGAGCTCGGACCAAATCTCCTGGACAGAATTTATGTGGTCGTATATTGAGCATTTGTAATGATACGGGGAATGTCCACTTCAGACACGTTTAGAAGCAAAGCGCTCTGTTAATGGCTTTTACTTAAACAATTACAAAAAAGGTCTGTTATGGGAGACCCAACTGCAGAATTCAATGGTGTACGGTGTACAAAGAACCACTGAGTAGATTACCAATAACAGTCAGGGGAATAAAGGGAATCAATTACTATGTGCACTATTTAACAGGTGCTGCCAGTATAGTGAAGGCAAATGTATGCAACATATACAGGTGAATCTCAATAAAATAGAATATCATTCAAAAGTTCATTTATTTCAGTAATTAAATACAAAAAGTGAAATGCATACATTATATACAGTCATTAAAAACAGAGGGATCTATTTCATGTGTTTATTTATGTTAATGTTGATGATTATGGCTTACAGCCAATGAAAACCCAAAGTTCATTATCTCAGAAAATTAAAGAATGAAGAATAATTGGTGAAAAAAAATTAGAAGTTTGAATAAAAAGTTGCACTTTTGTAGCCATTTTCTGCGACCCGCAGCATTCTCATTTTTCGTGATCTGGGGCTATGTGACAGCTTATTTTTAGGGATGGGCGAACATCTCTTATTTCTCTGTGTTCGATAGCGGGGTCGGCCTGTTAAAGCAATGAAAGTGTTAATCCCGCTGTTATACAATTTCTCACCCGTTCTTGCCGCTTGCACCTGAAGAACATCTCTAGAATTTGCCCGTTTCTCACCTTGGAGACCACAAAAACCCTCACTGTGGCTCTGATTCACTCCTGCTTTGACTACTGTAATTCTCATTTAATTGGCCTCCCCGCACTAGACTCTCCCCTCTCCAGTCCATCCTTAATGCAGCAGCCAGGGTCACCTATCTGTCTAACTGTTACTCGGACACTTCTGCTCTGTGCCAGTCATTGCACTGGCTGCCTATACACTATAGGATCCAATTCAAACTGCTTGTTCTCACCCACAAAGCTCTTCACAGAGCAGCACCCCCCTACCTCTCCTCCCTCATCTCTCTATCACCCCACCCGTTCTCTTTGCTCTGGAAGTGACTTTAGACTAATGGTGGGTTTACATACAAGGATATCATTACCGATATCGTTAGCAAAGTCACGTTACAGAAATCGTACAAACGATATGTAATTATCATTAGTGCGATGTCACACACAAGGATATCGGTAACGATATCCATTTTGGCAGCGCGCCAGAATTGGAGGGAGATTTTCCATTCGATGCTGAGCAATGCTGTTACAATAATGTGCCAGCGTTGTGACAGCAGCACTGGCACAATATTGTATGTTAAAAAGTCATTCACATTTGACTGTGAAATCCCTTCATGATTTCACATGTAAAAGCCGCTCCTGAAGCTCAGTGCTACATGTCGGCACAGAGCTGCAGGAGCGGGTATATAAAGCCAGTGTTTAATGGGTTAGTAATTAAGTGTTTAGCAATTGTTCACACAGCACTGTCAAATGACATGAGCCGCCGGCTTTTTATGAATGGATATAGCAGAGCCGACAGTGTGCGGTTTTTGCAAAGTACATGAAATAACCTGAGCGTTGCAAATGTTTTTAGCTACATGGCTCCAGGGGAGTGTGGGCACTCTCTGGGGCCATGTGGCACACTAACATTAACCCATTAAACACCGGCTTTATATACCCGCTCCTGCAGCTCTGTGCCGACATGTAGTACAGAGCTGCAGGAGTGGCTTTACATGTGGAATCACAGCCCTATAATGTATTTTAATGCACTTTTGGTACATGACAGGGGCAGGAATAGGAGACTTTTGAACGATATCGTTCTTCTTGCCGTCACACTGCACAATGTACCTGGTTAATTGAACATTAATTGGTCAACGAACGATAGATTTGAGGTCAGGATCTCAAATATTGGATGAAAGATCCCACAATCTTTTCATCCTACATCATTCATTTACACGCAAGGATGCACAAATAATATCTTTGGAACGATCACATATCTAAGACGTTTCAAGGATATCGTTCAGGATATCCTTTTGTGTAAAGCGGCCTTAACTTCTGCATTAATCCGAACCTCCCACTCCCGGCTCCAAGACTGCTCCCGAGCTGCACCGATTCTTTGGAATGTTCTACCCCCAGAAATTAGGTCTATCCACAACTTACATAGTTTCAGGCGATCCCTAAAAACACATCTTTTTAGGGAGGCCTATCATGATCCCTAGTCAAAATCATTTAGACATAGCCTATCCTCTCCACCAGTCTCACATGCATCACAAATAATGGTTGGTGGCCACTTAGGCTGGGGTTCCACATAAGCCCTCAGTCCGTTTTTGGCTTCAGTTTTCTCATTTTTTTATTCTAAGTCCAAAAACTGACAGAAAAACGGATTGGATGTAATAAACACCCTGTCCGTTTTTCTATGGAGCTCCAAACATTGCCCTGTCCGTTTTTGAGTCAAAAACGTTGCATGCAACGTTTTTGGCATCATTTAAAAAACGCATGCGTTTTCATGCGTTTTTTTAACATGGGGCCCTATGGGAAACGCATGCGCGAACGCATGCAAATGCGCACTTGCGTTTGCGCATGCGTTCGCGCATGCGTTTTTTTAATGAAAAGTCCAAAAACGTTCAGGAGTGCAGGAGGCTCAAAAAGCACCCAGAAAAAAACGGATTGGTGATGAAAATCACTTCCAAAAACGGATTTCTATGTGTGACCACAGCCTTAGGCTGGGGTTCCACATAAGCCCTCAGTCCGTTTTTGGCTTCAGTTTTCTCATTTTTTTTTTCTAAGTCCAAAAACTGACAGAAAACGGATTGGGTGTAATAAACACCCTGTCCGTTTTTCTATGGAGCTCCAAACATTGCCCTGTCCGTTTTTGAGTCAAAAACGTTGCATGCAACGTTTTTGGCATCAGTTAAAAAACGCATGCGTTTTCATGCGTTTTTTTTTAACATGGGGCCCTATGGGAAACGCATGCGCGAACGCATGCAAACGCGCACTTGCGTTTGCGCATGCGTTCGCGCATGCGTTTTTTTAATGAAAATTCCAAAAACGTTCAGGAGTGCAGGAGGCTCAAAAAGCACCCAGAAAAAAACGGATTGGTGATGAAAATCACTTCCAAAAACGGATTTCTATGTGTGACCACAGCCTTATACTGTTCTTATCTGTTACCCATTTCCTCAAACTAACTATACCATCAGTGTAAATAAGCACTTGTACTTTGTGTCACCCCCATCTCATTCTTAGGCTGTGGTCACACATAGAAATCCGTTTTTGGAAGTGATTTTCATCACCAATCCGTTTTTTTCTGGGTGCTTTTTGAGCCTCCTGCACTCCTGAACGTTTTTGGACTTTTCATTAAAAAAACGCATGCGCGAACGCATGCGCAATCGCAAGTGCGCATTTGCATGCGTTCGCGCATGCGTTTCCCATAGGGCCCCATGTTAAAAAAACGCATGAAAACGCATGCGTTTTTTAAATGATGCCAAAAACGTTGCATGCAACGTTTTTGACTCAAAAACGGACAGGGCAATGTTTGGAGCTCCAGAGAAAAACGGACAGGGTGTTTATTACATCCAATCCGTTTTTCTGTCAGTTTTTGGACTTAGAAAAAAAAAATGAGAAAACTGAAGCCAAAAACGGACTGAGGGCTTATGTGGAACCCCAGCCTTAGATTGTAAGCTCTTATGAGCAGAGCTGTCACTATTTTGACTTAATTATTGTATTTGTATTGTATTATATTATGTATTGTATTGTATTGCATTTTGTATTGTATTTTCTGATAATTGTTTCTTATGATTGTTTGAATATGAACCTCTGAATTGTGAAGCGCTGTGGAATATGTTGGTGCTATCTAAATAAAGATTATGATTATTATAATTATTATTATTATATTTACCGGGTGTGCATTCAGGTTTCCTGGTGTGATGCACGTTGCGTCACTTCCGGGACACCCCTTATTTTTTGCACGAATGTGATTGTCTGTTGGAGCCAGTCACATGGCTCATTCCCCAGCAACCCGGAAGTGACACTGCGCCGCCGCACAGCTGCACTGTATAACGCAGACCCGGTAAGTATAATCAGGAGGATTAGCAACACTTTCATTGCTGTAACAGGGCGGCCCCGATCCCGAACACGGGGAAATAAGAGATGTTCGCCCATCCCTACTTATTTTTTATGCCTTGAACTGACGTTTCTAAGGCGGGCGTCACATGCTATGATATTTGTAAAGACATCGCTGGAATGTGCCTGATTTGGCATCTCTCCTACGACATCGTTGCGTGTGACAGCATGATCTGACTAGCGATAAGTGGTCAGATCGTTATATACAGATATGAGAACCTGACCCCATATCAGACGATGTGGATCATTAAATCTGCTGCATCGGTCTGTGTGACACCGCGATAACCGATCTCCTGACTGATTTCTCCTATTCACATCACTAACAAGCATCAATCGCTGGTTGTGTGAACGATCCCTGCACGTAACATCGCTGCTGCGTCCTGAACCTTATCTATACATGTGACACCTCACTAAGGCTGGCTTCACATTTGCGTATGTGTCTGCATGCTGATGGCATGCAGACACAAACGCAGTGCAAAGCAGGGCCATTTGATGTGTCCGCAGCGGAGAATGTCCGCCTGCGGACACATCACTGTGCAGCCCGGCAGCCAATTGGCGGTGTCCGGGGGCGGAGATCAGCGCCGGAGATCTCTGCCTCCCGGCCGCCGGTAAGCTCCGGGACATGTCGGCGGGGAGAACAGCTGGTTTGTCAGCTGTTTGAATCTTCCCGCGCCGACACAGAGAGGAGATGTCGGCGCGGGAAGATTCAAACAGCTGACAAATCAGCTGTTTCTCCCCGCCGACATCGCTAGCAGATTACCAGCGGCGGGGAGGAGGAGATCAGCAGAGGCTAAGCTGATCTCCCGGTGGCAGTCGGTGAGCTCCTGTGACATCCCCGGCGGCCACCGGGAGATTTTTCAATGGGTCCGCAGCGTTCTCCTGCGCTGTCAAGCGCAGAACCCTGCGGACCCATTGAAGCCAATGCATTTTTTGTGCGCTTGGGGACGCTTGCTGATTTTCCAAGGTCCCCAAGCGCACAAAAAAACCCAACATGCTGCGTCCCGGGTGCAGACGCTGGACACCGGAAGGAGCAGATATCGTCCGCATCCGCACCCGAACGCAGCAAACGCAGGCACCATGCGTTCCTATGTTAAACATACGCAGTGCGCATGCGTTTGACTGCGTATGGGAACGCAGCAATACGCTGCCTTCCCATACGCAAATGTGAAGGCAGCCTAAGATGTTGAGCACGAGCGCACACTACTGACATCGTTATTGAGTTCCCACACAAAATCGTACTATGTGACGGCCGCCTAATGATAACATTCTTGGGTAGATATGATGTTTTGATCACCTGTTATTGCATTTTATTGCAGTGTTGTGGCAACCAAAAAACACACCGTCATTTGGGCATTTTAACTTTTTTTGTCTTTTATGTAGTTTACCAATCAGAAAAATTGATTTTATATTTTCATAGATCTGGCATTTCTGAATGAGGCGATACCAAATGTGTCGTTTTTTGTAATAGTTTTATTTTCAATATGGCAAAAGGAGTGTGATTGAAACTTTTATTTTTTTTTATTTTATTCATATTTTTAGAAACTTTTTTTTACTATTTCTTTATTTTACTTGACCTCTTATGGTGGGTTTACAGGTCGCGATATCGGCGTCCAACTCCGACCAAATGTCACGTGGGTCATGCGTTGGCCCTGATGTCGTTCGTGCGTTGTATGGTATAAACGTCCAATACGATGCTCAAATGAGCCTGCTCTCCAATGGCCCGATATTGGATGGGCGTTGTGGCAGGATCGTGCTGTGTGAAAGCCCAACAACGATGTGGAGTACAACTTCCCCTATCCTGTCCCATGTAAATGGTCGTTCCTGGGTTGGTCGTACAAGGGGGCGGACACATCGTACAGGCGTTGTCTGCTGATATCGCGCTGTGTAAATCTCAGATGTGATCTTGGAAATCTGTCCCAAAAAAGCGCGCTCCCGCGGCGTCCGATCCAACATTGGACCGACGTTGGAACGTGTAAAGTGGCCATTAGGGTGCCTCAGTGTCTGGTCGCTTGTGCTGTACAGTGATGTGCTGTGATGCATGTCCCAGCACTGCAGAAATGATAATCTCATGTGAATGATGCCACTCTTACAGGAAGCGATTCATAAGAATGACAGGTGTCATCATCTGACCCCTCACTGTCATGACAACATGTCAGCGCCCCATGATCGTGTCACAATGATGGTGGCGAGGAATTGTACAGTCCCCGCTGCAGCATGCTAGATCACACTGTCAGAGTTTGACAGCATGATTTAACAGGTGCACCTGTTAGCCAATCAGATCAGCGGACGTGTGCAGGGAATGATGTGAGCTCAGCACATGAGCTTGCATCTCAGGGAGGGACACGACCAAGGAAATAAATATACATCCTTGGTGGTCAAGGGGTTAAATGCAGCTTTACTTGCTCTTGGCTACATTTTTCCTTAGCCAGGTTTGGACCTAATTCATCATTTGTGACTTTGCAAAAAATATATACGGTATATATTTATTCAGTTGATTAATAACTTGCCACATATTTTTAATGCTGATGTAGGTTTTTGCCATAAAAAGACGCAAAAAAAATTTGAAGACCAAAAAAGAGCATCTTTGATATTGCACAACATTCATTAACAAATCCACTTGGTGTGCAGAATTTGGTGCAAAAATTGAACAGTGTCACAAGACAAAAAAAAGAAAAGTCCAGAAAAAGATGATGTAAATGATAATTTGGAGCCTATTGTTTTATTTTTATAAATACATCCAAAAACACTTGTGGGTCATCATCACAACAGAACACAAATGATGAGCTGTGCTGCTTATTAACATGTCTTGGAGACTTGGCGTACCACCGCTGAGCTCACCGTGTGAGACAATCAGCAGATTATTGGATCGTAAAACTCTGTAAATGGATTGAAATGTAATATTCTCAGTGACAGCTTTATAGAGGGATCTACTATTTGGCCTCATGATCTGTGAGACTTTATAAGAGGGGCATATAGGTCTCTGCAGCTGCTTGGCCTTATGACAGTTGGTTGATTACCAACTCACCCCTCCACCCTTTCCCAGCTGTCAATTTCAAGTTATCAATAAGGTGAAAATAATGAAAGGAAAGAGGAACCCTGAACAAAAAGTGAAGAAGAGCACATGATCCACCGCGTAATACGTAGATACTTGTGAGGCAAAGTTCAAACAAATGTAAGATTGGTCAATGGGCTGTCTGTGAGCCCAAAGGACAGGGCTGTGGAGTTGGAGTCGGTGTCTATTTTGGGTGCAGTTAGAGTCAGAATTGGATGTTTGGATTACTGAATTTACAGCCATTGTTGTAGAGTTGGAGTCATGAAGCCAGAGTTAGTGTCCATTTTAGTGGAGTTGGAGTCAGAGCCGGATGTTTGGCTTTCTGACTCCACAGCCCTGCAAGGGACTGCATGTAGATAGCATGCTGGCCATTGTTAGTCAATAAATGATTTTCGATAAGGACCTCAGGTCTATGTGGAATAAGATCAGAGCCTGCACTAGTCTTGTCCATTTTACAGAGGAAACAGTGCTTGCTTTAAATCCAAACAACGTCTGCACCAAATCTGCCTTGTGGACACGTGCACAGAGCTGCCCATGGATAATGTCATATCCCCAATTTGTAGACAGTTGCAATCAGTGGTGTAATTTGAAGCTCATGGGCCCCAATGCAAAAGCTCCAATGGGCCCCCAATTATTTCAAATTTTGAATAGCATTAGTCTTTTTCTATAGGCCAAAGGGACTTTTGGGGCCCCCTAGGCTTCAGGGCCCGGGTGGGATTGCAACCCCTGCACCTATTGTAGTTACAGTCCTGGTTGCGAGTCAAGGGATACTCTGAGCATCTCACTGACCTCACACACAATCTACAATAGCCACAATGAAGACGGTAATTTGCTTTCCCTCTGTTGCTGCTTTAACCTCCTCTTCAGTGAAGCTCATGGGCCCCGATGCGAAAGCTGCAACAGGACCCCCAATTATTGCAAATCTTTAATAACAGTGGTTAATTTCATCTCAGTAGCTGCGCTTTCAGTATGGCGGCAGCTTTTGAATGCTATTAACTTTCAGATTAACCCCATATCTGCAGGAAAATAACATCTATGGACGATGTAGCGACCGGTGGTAAGGCCGCGGGTGTGTGTGTATGATCTTTCTCAACAGAATCCCCATACTCAGATTTAACCGGTAGTAACATTTCTTTACTGTAAAACATATCTATAACACAATCAACTGATCTAGCTGCACACATGTATATGGTGGAGTCTCTGGATCTTCACTTTATCCGGGTGCGCAGCAAGAAGAAGAAAAAAAGAAAACAAACAAAATGGAGATATCTTTCCCTAACTTTCCCTCCAATCACGTACCAGTCTATCACGGAAGAAGATGTCGCTCCCACGTGGCAGGCCTGGGGTCTCACGATGACGGGTCCAGGTGCAGCGCTGAAGGGGGGCAGACTCCTCAGTCCTCCTCTTCGGTCTTCTTCCGCAGGTAACAGATCTTTGTTAGTCTCTCTCTCTGTCCCGGGGCACACAGATCAGGAGAAGGGAGATCACAGTAGCACAGATGGCTCCCTTATTTCGGTCACAGCCCCTGCACATGTAATCCGGTGGCAATGTCCTGAATTCCGGAGGCAATGTCCTGAATTTGAGTTGGACCCTTGGTAAGACAAGGTCCTGCAGACCGGGGGTTGCAGCAACGATTTTCACAGGGTATTTCTTCCCAAGAATCCGGCTGCAAAAGAGCCCTATGTCGAGAGACACTACACACAGGTCTGTCCTTCCTGAAAATCTCTGTCTGCACTGCTCTGTTTCCCTGCTTTCTCTTCCTGGTTAAAGAAAAGAGAAGGTCGGGGATTTCCACCCTCTGTGATTGTACAGTCCACTAATGCCCTCTGGTGGACAAGTGCGGAAACAAAGTCTAATTCTGTGTCCATTTCTATGACACAGGCTGAATTATTCACCTCATTACATACCCCCCCACTTAAAGGTTGGCAGTCCCTGTCAACAACCGCCGGCTCCAAGGCAGTGATGGCTGTAGATGTCGCAGGGGTTGGTTGAGAGGTGGGCCATACATACTGGTCCCTGTAAGACCGTCCGGGCAGGATCCCAGCAGTGGTGCGGTCAGTGCGTCGCAAGGGTCGGTTGTTCCCCTCCTCGTCACTGTCTTTACGCCCCACTCCAGTCAGTACTCCGGGAGAGGGACTGGTCTGTGTAGGTGGGTCACCGGTCTCAGAGTCGATGTGATCTCTATGTTGAGAAATGTCCGTGACGTCAGTCATGTCAGCAGCGTCACCCCCTCCGGTTACTGTGGGAGGGGAGTCAGGCCGGGAGCGGCAGGGGCGCAACATATTTCGGTGCACAGTGCGGGTGCTGCGGCTGTCTTCACCCCGCACTCGGTATACATGTCCATTGGGGTAAGGGCGTTCGATTACCCGGTAGACTTCAGTCTCCCACTTGGCTCGAAGTTTCCCTTGAGGCTTCTTAATACGGAGCAAGACTAGCTGTCCCACCTTTAAGGGTTTCTCTTGCACGGGGAGTGGGTCAGCATGTTTCTGGCCCCGGATTTGTTGCCTCACCAGCCGGTGTACAGTCTCCATCTTCTGTCGGTGAGCATTTAGCCAGGAGGGGTAGTTATGGCAGACATCTTCTTCTGGGCGGAATAGGTTCAGGTCATGGACCCCTTTTCCTGGGCGGCCAAAGAGAAGAGTGTGTGGGGTGTAGCCAGTCACGGAGTGGACCTGGTTGTTGTAGGCCCATACTAGATCTGGAAGGAATTGGGGCCATCGATCTTTCTTATCTTCGGCCAAGGTGCGGATTAACTGGAGTAGGGTCCGGTTAAAGCGTTCACATGCACCGTTCCCTTGTGGATGGTAAGGAGTGGTCCTCGACTTCTGGATCCCATACATCCGATGCAGCTCCTCGATGACTCTGCCTTCGAAACAAGCCCCCTGGTCAGAGTGCAACCTCTCCGGACACCCATAGATGTGGATGAACTGTCGACAGATGGCCTGTGCAGCCGATTCGGCCGTCTGGTCTTTGGTAGCAACAACGACGGCGAATTTTGTGAAGTGGTCCACCATGACTAGGCAGTATTGATAGCCACTGCTCGCCGTCCCGATCAGCAGATAGTCCACCATCAACAACTCAAGAGGCCTGGAGGTTTTAATCGTCTGGACAGGTGCACGCTGTTCAGTGGACTTGTGCAGTTCACAGGTGTGACAGGTTCTGCAGACGTCTTCGACCAGCTTGCGGAGCCCCGGACAATAGATAGATTGTTGAATCCACCGAAAGGTCTTATCTACTCCGAAGTGTCCATTCCTTTTGTGGGCTTCGGCCACCATCTCCCGGGCTAACTGGGCAGGTACTACAACTTGTGTGCATTCCTCCAGCATGTGAGACAAGAGAACCTTCCGGTATAGTACTTCTTCTCTCAGAACCAGCCGGTCCCACTGGCTGAGCAGGGTCAAGGTTCCGGTAGACAGTCGTGACCGTGCTTCGGAGGAGGGCTTCTGCTGTTGCTTCACCCATTGCTTGAGTAGGGCCCATTCAGGGTTCTGGTCCTGGAGCCTGCACCACTCTTGGGGACAAGGTGTGACCCCCACTGGAGTTCCAACTTCGCCCACAACGAACTGGAGGTAATCCATCATCTGTTGGGCAAGCCTTGCAAAGTCGGGCGTCTCGTCTCCTTCTAGTTCTTCATCCCGATCTCTGGTGAGTAAGGGGTATGACACTCTAGACAGGCTGTCCGCATTTTGATTCTCAGCCCCAGCCCTGTATTTGATCTTGTAGTTGAACTTAGAGAGTCGAGCCATCCAACGCTGCTCCATGATTCCGAGCTTTGCATTTTCTAAGTGGGCCAACGGGTTGTTGTCGGTCAGGACCAGTACTTCCGTCCCTGTGAGGTATCCTGCAAATTTCTCCGCCATAGCCCACGTTAGGGCCAACAGCTCCAGCCGGAACGAGCTATAATTGGTGGGGTTCTTCTCGCTCTCGTGTAGGGATCGACTGGCATAGGCTATGACACGCTCCTTGCCTTCTTGTACTTGTGAAAGTACTGCCCCTAGACCTTGTAGGCTGGCATCGGTATGTAGTTGGAAAGGGAGATTGTAGTCTGCATATGCAAGGATGGGAGGTGAAGTCAAGGCACCCTTTAGGGCTTGGAAGGATTCTTCCTGGCTGGGTCCCCAGCTGATGGGTCGTCCTCTGGGGCCGTTGGTGGTCCCTTGAAGCAGTTCGTGCAAGGGTGCAGCAAGCCGGGCGAAGTTTCTTATGAACCGCGGTAGTAACCGGCTAACCCCAGGAAGGCCCTGACCTCTCTGACGTTCGTAGGCTGTGGCCAGTCCCGCACGGCGGCTATTTTCTCCGAAGACGGCTGTACACCTTCGGCCGAGATCCGGTGACCCAGGTAATTGATCTCGGGCTGCAGAAGACGGCACTTGCTGGGTTTCAACTTCAGGCCATGTTCTCTCAGCCTACGAAACACACGGCCCAGCTGTTGCAGATGTTCTTCAAATGTGGCCGAATAGACTACGATGTCGTCCAGGTAAATGAGGGTGAAGTCGAAGTTGAAGTCCCCCAGGCAGCGCTCCATTAGTCGCTGGAAGGTCCCTGGCGCGTTGTTCAGACCAAAGGGCATCCGGTCGAACTCATACAGGCCCATGGGTAGGATGAAAGCAGTCTTTTCTCTATCTTTCTCGTGCATGGGTACCTGCCAATAGCCGCTGGCCAGGTCCAATGACGAAAAATATTTAGCTTTCTTCAGGGCTGTCAGGGATTCTTCGATCCTTGGTAAAGGGTATGAGTCCCGGATGGTGCAAGCATTCAAACGGCTGTAGTCCACGCAGAACCTCAGGGACCCGTCTTTCTTCTTGACTATCACCACTGGTGCAGCCCAGGGGCTCTGGCTTTCTCGTACCACTCCAGCGTGTAACATGGAATTCAGGAGATTTTTCACTTCTTGGTATTGTTGGGGAGGTATTTGGCGGTACCTTTCACGGATAGGAGCGGTATCACCTGTGGGGATTTCGTGCTTGATGCTGGGGGTGCATCCAAAGTCGGTGTCATGCCGGGCAAAGGACGCCTGGTGCTCTTGAAGTAACTCTTCTACCTGGGACACTTCTTGGTTGGAGTATTGGGATATGTCCAACTGGCACTTTTCTCGTAGTTCTCGCCCCGCGTTGACATCACCCGCGACAGCGGCCATGGCAGAGACCGTCACTGTCCAATCTCCCTCTGTAGACGGTGCAAACTGGAGGGGGTTCATAGGGTTCACCTCTTCGGTTAGGGCGTAAACTCGGGCGAGTTGTGTCCCAGCCTCTAGGTTGACGCTCACGTTAGGTGTGTTACCCAGCCTGACAGGAATCCTCCCCTTTCTCACAACGGCTAGCGTTCGAGCAACTAGGGGGTTCAGCTTCCCTTCCTTCGGGGTGCGCGGCTCAATCAGCACCTCCACGCCTTCGAGCTGTCTTGTGGTGCTAAGGGGTAGCGAGATAACGGTCTCCTTCTCAGCAGGTAAAGTTATCCTAGTATGGCGGGGTACGGTGATCGTGGCTAGCGGCAGTTGTTTTTCTGTCATTCGCTGGAGATTGCAGGTCCGGACCACTTGTTGGAAGGCTCGGCGGGTGGCCCTATGTGTGGTCACTTCTTGCCAGTACTTGGGCCCCCTCTTGGTAACCAACACAAGATTCAGGTCTTTCAAGATGTTCATCCCAATAATCATGGGCGTTTCTGATCCACAGCCTTCCCTGACCACAATTATCCCTCTCTTCCCGAGATCTTGCCCACACACTTCGTTGTTCATCCAGGCAACTCCCGTCACCGGAATGGGTAGATTATTGGCTGCTTTGATCTTGATAGTAGTATCAGGGTCATAGGCAACCCGTGGCTTCAGATACTCTTCGTAAAACTGCTCGGAGATGGTGGATACCTGAGACCCAGTATCCATTAATCCTTGCACGGCGGTCCCTTCCAATAATACTTCCAGGGTAGGGCTGTTTGATGCAAGTTTGTTCCGTGGCTGGCTCTGTTTTCCTACACCCCTCTCTTTGGCCTCCCCTGCCGAGTGAGCCTCTTTGGCAGGGACGTCTAGTTTAAAGGTGGCCGCTGTTGTGGGGCATGACTTGCTGGTTCCGGTATATTGGCCCGTGGATGAACTTGAACGTTCTGGGGGCAACGGTTTGCTCTATGGGATAACCGCATGTCCAGCATCTTCCCATCGGCCGGCTGGGTTGTTGTCTCGCTTGCCTGTCCGCCTGTTGGTCCAGGGTGAGCTGCAACACCTGTTTCTGCAATTCTGCCACCATCTGCTTCAGTTCTTCCGTGTCACTGTTCGGGGTTCTGACACCAGTTATGGACCTGCAAGCCGCGGTATAAGTCTGGGCCTCCATAACAGGTCCTCTCGAACGTTCTATCGCTTCTTGCTTAACTTCAGCGAACGTAAGGGCCGGATTTATCCGGAGTAGATCTTGCAGTGAGCGGTTAAGGTACGGGTCTCTTAATCCAGTCACGAATTGATCTCTCAACACCAGGTCACGGGCGCCCGTACTAGCTATCTGTTCTTCTTTTCTGCAGGCTTGTTCAAGCAGTACTTGGAGGGCGTTGGCATATTGAGGGATGTCTTCTGACTCGAGTTGAGTACGCCGGAAGAACATATACCGTAATGTTCCCGCATATGTGGTCGGCCCATAGGTGTTCTCCAGCAGCCGCACCAAGTCATCCAACGTACGCCGGCCCCTAACCGTCTCCAGCCTGACTGTCGTCCACGCTTCCCCCTCTAATGTTAGCATGGCCATTTCTGCTAAGGTCTTAGGATCAATGTTATACATCTCCCCCACTATCTTAAGTTGTTCGGTCCATTCAGTTACAGGATAGTTCCGTCCGTTAAATTTCCTCACCTGATTGACAATAGATGCCGGGGGGGCTGTCCGGTTATAAGTTACTACCAGGAGGAGATTCTGTTGATCACACATCCTGCCGACTACGCCAGATGTAGCGACCGGTGGTAAGGCCGCGGGTGTGTGTGTATGATCTTTCTCAACAGAATCCCCATACTCAGATTTAACCGGTAGTAACATTTCTTTACTGTAAAACATATCTATAACACAATCAACTGATCTAGCTGCACACATGTATATGGTGGAGTCTCTGGATCTTCACTTTATCCGGGTGCGCAGCAAGAAGAAGAAAAAAAGAAAACAAACAAAATGGAGATATCTTTCCCTAACTTTCCCTCCAATCACGTACCAGTCTATCACGGAAGAAGATGTCGCTCCCACGTGGCAGGCCTGGGGTCTCACGATGACGGGTCCAGGTGCAGCGCTGAAGGGGGGGCAGACTCCTCAGTCCTCCTCTTCGGTCTTCTTCCGCAGGTAACAGATCTTTGTTAGTCTCTCTCTCTGTCCCGGGGCACACAGATCAGGAGAAGGGAGATCACAGTAGCACAGATGGCTCCCTTATTTCGGTCACAGCCCCTGCACATGTAATCCGGTGGCAATGTCCTGAATTCCGGAGGCAATGTCCTGAATTTGAGTTGGACCCTTGGTAAGACAAGGTCCTGCAGACCGGGGGTTGCAGCAACGATTTTCACAGGGTATTTCTTCCCAAGAATCCGGCTGCAAAAGAGCCCTATGTCGAGAGACACTACACACAGGTCTGTCCTTCCTGAAAATCTCTGTCTGCACTGCTCTGTTTCCCTGCTTTCTCTTCCTGGTTAAAGAAAAGAGAAGGTCGGGGATTTCCACCCTCTGTGATTGTACAGTCCACTAATGCCCTCTGGTGGACAAGTGCGGAAACAAAGTCTAATTCTGTGTCCATTTCTATGACACAGGCTGAATTATTCACCTCATTACAACATTACAGGTTTCTTTAACCACTTGGTAGTTTCAGTGGCTGTCAACTCCTAGGCAGCCCCTTCTTAACAGCCAATCTCACTGCAGTCACGTGTCTTTATGTGACGTGCCTACTAAAGCTAACCGGCAGCTGCTGATGGGCGGCAGCCTTTCATCATTCCATCAGAGCAGAAGTCCACTCTTATAAGCTACAGTGTCCACTGATATTCTGCCACGGTCAAGAGACATAATGCCATGTAATATCAGGGAGACACAAAATCATCACACAAAAAACATTGCCAAATTGGCCAGTAAGAATAGTTTTTTTTTCTTATTGGAAATATAGCTTTTGAGAGGAGAAATCTCAGGCATGGAGAAAATATATCCTACTCCCCTTCCCACTTTCAAGATTTAGGGTGGAAACACACAGTCTGAGAGGCATGCAAGTTACTTGACTCACCCGGCCTAGCCTCCTCCTCTCTGGATGGGAGTGTGGAGCTGCATAGAAACACATGCAGCTGATGAGCTCCTATCCAGAGAGCCGTCTGCTATCCTGAGTGAGTTATGTGAGACTCGTTCGAGTAACTCGCATGCCTCTCGGACAGTGTGTTTCCAGCCTTATACTTGGACACATATCCATGGAGAGGTATCTAAGCGTCACATTCCTCCTTATGTAGAGTGACATTGCATGGCTTATAAGCCTCCTTACAGTGGCATGACCGACAAACCACTCTCCACAAGAAGCAATATTACGCCTTACATCACAGTCAGAAGCCTCTCATACAGCTAAATCAGATTCCAGTGATTTGCAGCGATGAGGGGCAACACCCTGAAATATGTGTCTGCAAGTTGAAATTCTTGTTTTTCTTATATCCTTGGCATATGAAAAGGCTCATCAATGGGTCAATATATACTTTTAGGATTGCTACTTCCAATAGGTGGCAATAGAGTTCAAGTCATCTTCCTCTTTTTAGAGGCAATTTGTACATTTGTGGTTATTCATTTGAATGGCCCCATGTAATACTATTTCTCTCCACTAGTGGATGCTGTGGATTTAATAGCTGAGGACAAATTTTCAAGGCAAAATCAGATGTTTATCTATGAAACCACTCTTAAATAAAGGGATAATTATTTTAATTAATGAAAGAGTTTGCTGCTAACCACTTACAAATTCCTCAAAAGGCTCCCTTGAAGAAAGCTTGGCTAAATCTGAAGTTTGTGGCTGTGTTATTTAGAGACTAATGGAGATATGAACAGTCTTTTTTTGTTTTTTTGCCTACACTTCTGCCTGTCAGTTGTCATTCTTGCATTTTATAAGCATGTATCAATCTGAATAGATCCTTAATTATATACCAAAGAGATTAGAAGTAAGGAAGCACGATAAATACATATAACCAAAACCGGCAACAAGGGACCCCTTAAGCCTAGAAACTGCTAGAAATCCCAACTAATAAAATTACAAAAATATTGCTTTTATTAAAATTAAATACAATTAAAACCATAGGCTAAGGCTAGTTTCACACTACTGGTTTCTGAATCCGGCGGGGTTAAGGAGAAAACCTGCACCCCCCCACAATTGTAAAACCTGATGCAACTATATGCTCCTGCACCAGTATTATTACTGCTGTAGCATCCAATTTCATCAGGTTGTGTTTTTTTTGACGAATCTGTTGACAAATTACATTTTTGGTAAATGCCCCCTACCAGTTGTGTCATACGAAACTGGCTTCTGTGCTTAGTCAAAAATCCTGCACAGCTTGTGGCCTGTGCTGGAGATGGGGTACAGGCGCCCGCTTGTGACTACAGAGGGCACCATACCCCATCTGATTCATTACAGGCCACAAGCTATGGTCTTTCTTGCTGGCTGTGTGCACAGAGGTGGGTGGGCAGGCATCGGTGGGACACACACACACACCACATATACAGACACACCACAGACATGCATGTACACACATATATACATACACATACATGGGCCTTGTTCACACATATCAGCTTTTTTGACCATCTCTTCGTTTTCTGGGCTGTTATAAAAACGCAGGCACGTTAACGCAGGGTGCATTTGAGTGTACATGCGTTTTTTCAGCTCAACTTGCGTTTTTTTTCCCCAGTTCAAAAAACGCTGCATGCAGCCTTTTTTGGGTGCTGGAAAAAAACGCAGGGGTTGCTCCCAAAAACGCATGTGTTTTTTTAACATGGGGCCCTATGGGAAACGTATGCGTTAACGCAGGACACATATAGGCACCTGCGTTAACGCTAGCGTTTTTAAAAGGCACATTGAGGCACCCTGCGTTAACGCTAGCGTTTTTGGTGAAAAAATCCTTTCAGACACACAAGGGATATTTTTTGGCACTCTTAAAAAAACGCATGTGGTTTTAGGAGTGCTATGAAAAACGCAAATTGTATGTGAACAATGCCATACATGTACTCACATGTATACACATACATGTACACACAGCATGCATACACATACACATAGTATAATGTCCCCACATGCACTTACACATGCACGCACTTACACATAAACATGCATACACACGCGCATACACAGATACATATATACACACTGTATAATGTCCCCACACACAAGCATGCACATACACACATGCATGCACATACACACAAGTGCTTAAACTCACGCAGATATACACATGCCGATACACACACACGCACATACACACAAACATGCATAAACACAATGTTATGTCCCCACACACATACACGTGCATGCACATAAAACATGCAAGCATGCACATACACACAGTATAATGTCCCCACACACATACACACATGCACGTAAGTGCGCACATATACACACACACAACCACGCACATACACATGCAAGCATGCACATACACACACCCCTGTGCATACACACACACACAGATATACCCATGCTGATACACACATGCACATACACACAAACATGCATGCACACACAGTATAATGTCTACACACATGCAAGCATACACACAGTATAATGTCCCCACACATACACGCAAGCACACACATACACACGCAAGCACGCTCATACACATGCAAGCATGCCCATACACACAAGCACACACATACACATGCAATCACACATATACAGTACATATGCAAGCACATGCATACGCACCTGCCTGTGCATACACACGCAGATACAAATATGCAGATACACACATACATTCACGCACATACATATACATGCACATACACACAAATACGCATATGCATGCGCATACATCCACTGAATAATATCCCACACACACATGCACTTATACACATGCAAGCAAGCACACACACACATGCACGCAAACACACATGCCCTTAAATACACACATGAAGATACACACATACGCACACACAACCACACGCGCATACATACAGTATAATGTCCCCACATGCACATACACATGCGCGCCCAGACACACATGCAAGCACGAACATAGAAACACCTATGCGCATACACACATACACACAGTATAATGCCCCCACACACACACAGATACACATATGCACATGAACACGCAAGCACATACATACACACAAGCACACATACACAGACACATACATATAGTATAATGTCCCCACATGCAAATGCAGACATACACGCACACACATACATACACATGCACACACAAACATGCATACACACAAACATGCATATACACATGCAAACACATATACACACATATGCATGCAACAACAGACATACACACAAACATGCAGATACCCACAAACATGCATACACATGCAGATATACACATTCACACGCATACACATACATGCATACATACACACACAAACGCGCATACGCACGCGCATACACAAACACGCATACACACACAGTATAATGTCCTCATACACGCAGATACGCACATACATAAACATGTAAATACACAGAAACACACGCATACATGCATGTGCAACGACACATGTTGGTACAGGCACACACATGCATACACATGCACACACAAACACGCATACAAACAAACATGCATATACACAAAAACACCTATTCACACGCACATACATGCACATACATTCACACACACACAGGCACATACAGACAAGCACATACTCACACGCATACACACATGCATACATGCGGATACACACACGCACAAACATACAGACACATACATACACACATGCACAACATGCATACATGTGCATGCATGCACACATATGCATACATACAGATGTGCAAAATGTACATACATACGCACACTTGCGCATACACACATACGCTTATACATAAAGGCATACATAAAGGCATATATGCACACATACGCATACCTACGCTTGCACGCATACACACGTGGACGCCATCTTTGGACACTCAGGTATACATTGATGGTGGCCGCGTGACATATAACACTGCCCCACTGCAAGATTACAGAATTACATTAGAGGGGAACTTAGTGGGAGCAAATAAAAAGGATAATGAGGTGTCTGTCTATTTTGTATTTAATAAAAGATTTCTCTGTATGTGTTTTTTTCCCCTTTACTGAAAGTATTGCTAATGGTCGGCTGTCCTACTGACGGCTGACATTAGCTTGATATCAGCTAACGTCAACCACTTTATTACCCAGTCTGCCACCACTACACGGCAGCTGGAAGAGCGGGGTAACTACCAGTTTTGGCCTCTCTCATGGAGGCGCCAATTCTGGGGTGGCTGCTGGCTGCAATTTTCAGTGTGAGGGGCCCAGAACACTTGGGCCTCACTACACTGAGTATTCCAGCCTCCAGCTACCTTAGTTACCTTCACTGGCAATAGAAAATATGGCGGAGCCCATGCTCATTTTTTGTAGTTATTTATTTACATGACAAAACAATATAGGGCTTCCCTGTATTTTTCATTGCCAGTGAAGGTAACACCAGGCTGTGGGGGTTGGCAGCCAGTAGCTGCTTGATTTACCTGCGCTGGCAAGAGAAAATACAGCGAAGCCCTACATTTCCTACCAGGAAATTAAATAGATTGCCAGATTGACACTTTATTATTAACCCCCCCTCCAGAGAAACAGGTTTTTAACTAGAAATACATTTATTTACATACATTGGGAGAGAACATAGCAGGGGAGTGGGGGAGAGACATAGGGGAGAGACAGCCGCTACCCCCAATGCCACAGAGCCCACCGCCATCATCATATCACCGCTCTCCCGATGTAATCGCATCGTGCCCACATCTAGTATTTTATAAGCATGATAGACTGCTCCCCAGACTTGTGTGATGTGTTGAAATGGATACTGATAAAATTTATACATAAGAAATATTAAAGATGATACATCCTGTGACAAGCCATAAACTCTGACATCTGCAATCCCTTTGGGAGCATTTAGTTGTACAGCACCCATTCTCCCAAGATATATAGGTATATCAAATGAGAGTCAGTCTACTGTAACTAACAAGGAACCAGGAGGACTTCTTGGATTGTGACATTACCTTTACAGTAAGAAAATATAAATTAGGGAGAAGCAGACAGTATACTGTCATAAATATTCAGACCCGGACATATGGGAGAGTAAACTAATTACTGCAGTGCGCTGTGAGCCACCTGACCAAGAAAACAACTGAACTGTGGAAGCATTAAGCAAATAAAAAAAGCATGTAAAAGCAGCAGAGTGATCGTAATGAGACATTTTAATAACACATACGCTGGGCTGGATACATTAAGTGATGGTAGGTTTCTGGGTGAAGGATGCTTTTCAGCTGCATAGGAAACAAACAACTGCAGAACATTGGTTCCTTTAGATGTTCCCTTGTTCTTTTGAGGACAGAATGGTAAGAAGTCGGGTGAGAAAAACATTGGTTTAGTAGCTCGTTAACGTTTTCAGTCCATGACAAGCAAGAAAGGGTTCAGGACGGCTCAACAAAATATGCCGTGAAGAAATGAGATATTCTCTTGAAAATTAAATTGCGGTAGTGATGGTTTTATGATACAGATGACCCTATAAGGAAGAGTGTTCGCTGCATGCAGAACATGTTAGGCATCGTAGTATAGAAATGGTCAAATTACATAGATAAATCATAATTCCTTATTAAGACCACTGCAGTTTTTATAGTATTTCATGTTACTAGGGTCTTGCTTTATATATTAAATGTTTTTTTGTTTGCTCTTATTTTGAAATTGACTGGCCCTATTGACACCTTTAGGAAAGGGTCTTAAAGGGAATCTGTCAGCAGGTTTTTGCTATGTAAGTTAAGGACAAAACGAACAAAAGTCAACTGTGCCTCTCCTTTAAGGCTCTGTGCTATTGTTTATGTAACCTAAAGGAATTTTTTACCCCGTGATTACTATTGCAGGACTGGAAAGTCACACACATGGCAGTGCGACACACCCATTGCTTTGATAGACACCTCACTGTCAATGGGCAATCTACTGAGAGACATGTATGGGCAGGGGCAGCTCTCCCAGATCTGTGAAATGCCTAAAACTAAATGCTTTAATTGTAACAGAATGGCTGCACCCAGTAATCTAAGTTAAACATTGTTAGTTTCAGAATCACTTTTCCTACATCATGTTGCTCTCAGATGAGGTAGCAAAATCCTGCTAACAGATTCCCTTTAAAGCACTTGCCCCAAAGGTCACAGCAGATATCTGTAAATCTGGCTGATAGCTTGAGTACAGTATCCACTAGATACAGTGGCACCAAAACAAATGGGAACACAGAATCAACCGAGGTGTTGCACTGAGTTGCAGGTTTTATTATAGCTCTAAGAGAAAAGCAACTGTATTTAAAGTATCTGATAAAGTGAATGTGACAGATTGCGAGTGATTTGTTCTAAGTTTGATATGACTTAAATATGTAACTTTTGATTCAGAAAATGAAGGGAGTAATTTGTACTAATTCTTTGTATATATTTACTTATTAATATTTTTGTCTTGTGTAATCCCCATCAGTAATATATATGCTCCATTATTGAAAATGCCATCCAGTATCATATGTATACAATTCTTGAACAGCCATTTGCCTTGTCCTGATTTGGCACATTCCAACAAGTTTGACAAGTTGGCAAATGAGGAAGGGTGCAGGATACCACTACTGCAGCAAGACATGTCCTCTAAAAGCTGGAGTAGTGTGTGCTACAGTAAGAGGGTAAATAGGAGAATAAAGACGGCCAGACAGGTGCTGGTAGTGAGGAAATTCATCATTAAAGGATCAAACAAGGAAATCTTTTATAAAATCAAGGATTGTCAAATGGTGTGTTGCCTTCCTAGTGCTTGAGTTCAACACATCGTGGATTGTGTTGACAGTTTACTGAAAGGGGCTGGTGAGGACCATGGAGCACACAGGACTGGTGTATAGCAATTGTGGTACCAACATTTAAAAAGGGGACAAAATCTGAGGCTGATAATTATAGGCAAGTAAATTTAACTTCTACAGTGGACAAAATCTTTGAGGTTTCCTGGAATATCCTGGAATACCAGTTAGAGTAAACTCATGACCCAGTATCAACAAAAGTTTATCAGAGATTGATGCTATCAAACTAATGTAATCAGCTTCTTTGAGGATTTGGACCAGACAGACACATTAAATGTTGTCTACTTGGACTTTTCAAAAGGTGTTTTTTTGCAGTGACACACAAAAAGTTATTACATAAAATGAGAGAAATTGTTTAACAGGAAAATATGTGTAACTCGCTTAACAATTTACTTAGTGATAGGAAAGAGAGGGTGGTTAATGTAACACACTCAGATTGGGTGACCAGATAATAATTGCCTACTACAGGGGTCAGAATTAGGCCCTCTATTTTAACATGTTTGTTAATGACTGTTACCAGGGGAGAACTAAGCCTACTTGCCACCTGAGGCAAAAAGCAGGAAGGGGAGGGAGGTTGCTATCAGCGCCGGCGGCAGTAGTGAAGAGGATAGGATGGAGGGGTGCTGTCAGTGGTGGTGGGGGCAAGGAGCGGGGAGGCGTTGTGTGCATATATATACCTGGAGTTGTAGAGGTAGGAAATGGCAAGCAGCGGCCAGGAAGCCGCTATGTGCAAGGTGCCGCCCACCTGCAGCATTGCCGCTCCCCTGCCTCCTTGCCACCTGAGCAACAGGCTCAACTTGGCTAATGGTGGTTGCTGCGGCCCTGACTGTTACGTATTGGCTGCCTTGCAGTCTAGAAGTGCTGCTGCTGTGGTTTAAACTTAGCCTTTTATTTCTCTGTCATTCAGTGTACGGCTTTTTAGGTGGAGATTGTTGCAGGTGTGTGTAATGGATATGACTCATGCTTAGGTGAGCTGAGGGGTGTGCCTGGGCTGGTTGCTCCCCACCCTTCAGCCATAAATGGGTCTGCTCACATTCACCTGATGTCGCTGATTCAGTTCACTTCTGGACAGTGACCTGATGTGAGCAGACGCTGATCTGAAACTGTTGTTTTTCTCCTCATTGGAAGCTGCTGGGTTCCGTGGTCAATGGGTGGAGGTAGTGGCTTATGCTTAGGGCTTCTCAGGAGTTTTAGGAACTTAGGCTGGTGGCTCGAACCTCCTCACCTTTAGAGGTACCTCCAAGATCAGGGTGACCCAGGAACCCCAGTATCAGGGCTAGAGTAGGCTCCCCTGTCCCCCTTCATCCAGCTCCTTGCTACCCTTGCCCCTCAAGTGTGACAATGACCTTGTAGAAAAAATACTCATCAGAATTTCAGTATTTGCAGAACTCGGCTAGGTAATCAACACAGAGAAGAATAATTTGATATGCTCATTGACATGTACTTCGATATGCGCATTGTGCATGCGCCGCAGCTGGGCTGATCACGTGATTAGGTCCACAATGCATTGGGCCGATCACATGATTAGGCCCACAATGCACTGGTCCAAAACACGTAAGCTTGTGACCCACTTCACGGGTCCCCACTTATCACAAGTCCTAGTCACTAAATCCTGGCCACTAAATCAGTGTCCAAAGTCCACAAAGGACAAAATTAGAAAAAAAATTCTTACCACAGAATTACTTTGGTCAGTCGACCTTTGCACTCATGCAAGGTGCAGCTTTGCCTTGATAAAAAAGGAAAGGCATTACTAGAGCAGGACACCAGCCTCCAATCACTAAACACCTCCTTAATCTTGGAGGGCAGCGAATATGTGAATCCTATTCATTGTGCAGGACAGCCAGTGGTTCTCTGCCCTCCAAGATTAAAGAGGTATTTGGTGATTGGAGGCTGGTGTCCTGCACTAGTAATGCCTTTCCTTTTTTATCAAGGCAAAGCTGCACTTTGCATGAGTGCAAAAGTTGACTGAACAAAGTAATGCTGTGGTAAGAAAAAAATGTCTAATTTTGTCTTTTGCAGACTTTGGACATTGATTTAGTGGCCAGGATTTATTGGCAAGGACTTGTGATAAGTGGGGACCCGTGAAGTGGGTCACAGTTTACGTGTTTTGGACCAAAAGACAAACTAATACCCCACAATTTCTTGAATTGTTATTGGTTTTTTTTTGCGCTCTTTATACTGCAGGGTGCAGCTAGGCCATATGGGATGTTTGTTCTGGCCGATAGCAGTGTTGTAGTGCCAGAAACAGCCTACCTACTGAGATAGGGACTAATGTAAGAGGCTGGGCACACATTGCAGTAACCTGTGTGAACAGCATCTTATGTGAATCCTATTCATTGTGCAGAACAGCCAGTGGTTCGCTGCCCTCCAAGATTAAGGAGGTGTTAAGTGATTGGAGGCTGGTATCCTGCATTAGTAATGCCTTTCCTTTTTTATAAAGGCAGAGATGCACCTTGGATGAGTGCAATGGTCGACTGCCACAATGCACTGGACTGGATATGATGTTCCGGCCGGGCATTACAGCAGTGGAGAGGGCGGGAAATACAAAAAGGAGATGGCAAAACACTAGGAGAGAGGATGCCCATCGGGGCGTGCTATCACACAGCGAGGAGGGGAGAATGGAGCCCAGAGTCCGCCTATCCAGTCTCCATGATGGAGACTGTATGTAAGTTATAAGTCATTTTTCATAATTGTTATAAGGCCGCTTTAGGTCAGACAGGGATGGGTATGGAACAGCTACCAAGGTAGTGATAGGAGAGAGGGGTAGAGTGACCTGACAGGCTCCCTTTAACAAAATTATTTTTGCAAGATGTGCAATTGCTGACGGAGGCCAAATGCAGCCTGATTGCCTTTCTGTGTGGCCCCAAAATATCTGCTCATAGACATACTTCCTTATGTGGGATAATAAACATGTCAGAGAGATAGGGAGACACCCTGGAGCAGGTATTACTAAGAAGTAATGGAGAACAGTGTGGAAATCTGTAAATCCCACCATTCATCAGCCTCAGGAAAATGGGGTCTTTTGACCACTGTTTGCCACTGTAGAAAGGAGTATTTGAGTTTAAGAGTTGGAAGTCTGTGCAAGGAGCTCATTTCATTATAGTTTATAAAAGTAGTAAAATGCTTGACTCTTAGTACAACATCAACAATCTTCAATGGAGAGATCCATACACATTCATGGTCTTCTTTCTGGAATACTGATTGGGGAAAAGCAAACCCTTTTGGGCCATGCCTGTCTTGTCAAGGTCTGTGGTGTTGTTTATTTGCAATGTTTGTTCTAGCAGCAGCATGTATCATTGTTGTGCCAGGGCAGGCATGTGCCATGTTGTTTGACATGGCTCCTCCTATGACTTGCTCCTCACTGACAATGTACAATGTCTATACAGAACCTGATATAGGTGGAGGCAGCTCTCCAAACTCTGCTGCATTGCTAAATCCTAAAATGTTTTATTGTGTCAGAACCACTGCACCCAGTAATCTAGGTGATATATTGTTGTTTCAGGGTATCCTTGCCTACATCATGCTCCTCTCAGATAAGATAACAAAAACCTGCTGACAGATTCCCTTTTAGAGGGTGCTTCAGACCAAAAAAAGATTGTGCACCCTTTTATTTAGAAGTTTGCAAATAATCAAAAGGAAAAGATAAAAAAAAAGATTCTTCATGTTACATTAAAATCTGGGTTTTGATGTGCATAGTTTTAGATTTATAAAACAAAGCAATATCATGGATAGACACTGTATATATGATACAAGGTGAAGCTACCGGTTGGAAAGTTTGCTTTTTGTCTTGAGCAGAATGATGAATTTTGATACATAAATTTAGCAGCAAATGACTTAATCTGCAGAGCAGCTTGATTTATGGGCTGGATTTTCTCTTTAGTCAGGGCTTGACAATAGTCAGAGTATGTGCTGTGGAAGAGCTGAGAGCTGAAACCATAAAGTTTACTGTGCCACTCTAGATGTTTGCAACTCGCAAGCTCTCTGTGCCTCTTTATGAAAAAAAAGACTATGGTCGATTGTTATAAGAGTTTATAGAGTATTGGTGGATGTCTTGCCAAAAACATTATATACAATAATTATTGGTTAGCTCCTACAAGGTCAATGTAGGGTCTGAAACCAGCATTCTGATTTTTTGCCATGCCTTCTGTCCAGTGACTGTCAGACCGGCAACTCCCTTCCTGATCCCTACATCATGACAACCTCCATCTCAAATATCTGCCAACTTGCCATCTGTCTCCTGGGTCCCTTCTGTTTCCCCCTCTTTACCCATGTGCAAGCATTGACTTGAGGCTCTTAAAGTTCTGATGCATTATTCAGCAGTCACAGACTTCGTAATAAAGCCTTCTTCCATCTTCCACGGCTCTTTGCAAAATTTCAACTGGGTTCCTGACAATTATTTTTTTCATAGATTTTGTCTATGGCCTTGGTAGATGTTTTTCTGAACATGTCTGCCCGCCCCTACCACTTGCCTGTAGCAAAATAACTCCACCTGCTCTGTCATTGAAGGTGTTTCCGCTTTTCGTCTTTTGCATTACCATCTTCTATATGTGAGCCATTGCTAAATGGGGACTGCTCTGAGAGTATCATCGGGGAATTTTCACTAGATCTCAACTTCATACAGAGGATAAAAGGTAAAAAAAAGGGAATTACTTAGATTACACTCTTCTGTTTACACTAAATCCATAGCAATCCAGGTAGTTAGATCAGGGGTCCCAACCTGTAACTTGTGAGCAACATGTGAGGTCCTCCCTATTTTTGATAACCAGCCAAGGTAAAGCAAAAAGCTTGGGACTGGTATTAGAAGGCTGGGAAGGTCCATGTGTGCCCGCCTAGGGATCTATGGGAACTCGGTACCCGGGCATTAGTGCTGGGCTGATGTCTCGGTGGTCAGTGCCTGGGTCCTGGAGGACACTAAATAATGGGTAAAATAATAAAAGTTTCGTGACACCACCTGCAGTTTCTGGTGATCTCAGCAGCGCTGCTGTCAGACTGCTGGGGATGGTGGAATTGCAACCAGTTGATAACGCTCCCTGCAGGCGGAGCGTGATCCCCGGGGCAGTGCTGCTGCTGAGTTGGTCGATGTTGCAGCAGCTGCTTCTTAACTTAACAGAATAAGACACCGGAGGCTTGCTAACTCTGAACTGGTGTTTTTACTGGCAACATTTTTCAGCAATTCAGATACACGGTTACACAGTCTTTGCGTGTAGCTGGCCCGGTAGTCATTGGGGAAGATAAAGTCTCTTTGAGGTTCCCAGAGTGTTCCTTTAGTTACTTTCGCTGTCCCTTGTTCCTGTGCCTCCTTACTTTCCTTGTGCTGTCCTGCACCTCCCACTTGTCTACCAAGCCCGTTGGGTGCTATGAGGTTACCCTTTTTCTCTAAGGGGTTCAACCCGGTTTAGTGCTCTTAATGGGGCTGTACGGTCTGGACAAGGTCAGGGCTGCTTGACAGACCTGGGACCCACTGTTATTGACAGCTCAGGGTTAGACTTGCCTGCACAATGACTTGGATCTGGTACCCCGTTGTGGACCAGGATTCCCCCAGACTGTAGATAAGGTCTGGCACTGGGTCTCCTCCTTTCATCTGGGTCGCTGCTTCTTTTTTGGGCGCCCTCCATGTGGTGTCCCTCTAGGACTTGCTCCTTGCTTCGTCCCCCAGACTAGACTGCTCCTGTCTGTGTTTTTTTTTCCCGCTTCTTCAACCCTAACGCTCCTCCCAGTGGGACTGGTTACCCTGGTAACGGGTGGCCAATTGGTCCCCAAAGTTAAGCGTAGGGATGCTGGGATAAGAGCCTCAGGTTGACTTTACACTCCGCAATGACAGGAATACCGCACACTCAGTTATGGGTGCAGTACCCCTACTGTGGCGCACTGGCCAGTTAGGCGCCACATTTCCCCTTGGTGAAACACACTTGTCCTCAAGTCTTCCTAACCCTACCCAGTACAAAGCCTTTTGTATTTTTCTGGAACATAATAGGAAACATTTTTATTTACACAACAATAAATGGTATTTTCTTCCCTTTGTGGGAGGCACTTTTTATTAGAATGCTGCAAACACTTTTGAACTGACATCGGCCTAACGGGGCCAGTACACACACATCTGCAGACCCAGCAGTAATTGTCCGTCACCAAGCATAGTGTCCTTTGTTACCGCTGGGCAGCCTTAGGCACACATAATGAAGAAAAAGACAATCAGAGTTCTCATCAGAGTCTATGAGTCTCTATAAGGCAAATATGCAATTTTTTTTTTACATAATGTGAACTATTTACACTACCGGGTGTCCATAATGTCTTTATGGTCTGGAAACATGTATGGCATACCACCCCCGTGGTCCTGCATGTCTCTCATACGATATCCGGTCACCTCTATACAAGTCTTTGGTCCGGGTGGCCCCTCTGGAGGTGGGAATTCACATCTTGCCTTCCCACAAATACCTCCTCTCAAAGGCCCAATTCCCGGATGAACCCATACCCCCTCTCCAGGATAAACATAGTCACGGTACCTGTTTGCCGTTGGTCAGGGGATACCCGTGGCTGGAGATTGGCCTGAGCTCAGATCTGCCTGTTCTCCATCTCAGTGGCCCACCACTCCTCTTGCCGGTGATCTCGCTCCACTTGTTCAGCTGAGGTGGGCTGGTGGTCGTTGTCTGGTGGCAGAGAAACGGGACCAGGGGACCTCCCTGGACCTCCAATATAGGCAGATTAGCCCTGTACAGTCCCAAGATGGTATTCAAGGCTGTTCAACCACACCGTTCGGGGCACAAGCGCCCCGGTTCCCTTGCCGTGGTCTGAGTTGCCGTCCTCAGGGTCCTCCTCCTCTGAGCTTGGTTGGTTGACTGGTTCCTCTCCAATGAACTAGACCATCACTTCTGGCTCAGGTTCGGGTGTCCCAGGAACCTCTGGCTCTGCAGCCACTCTTTCAGGGTTAATAGCTCTGTTGCAGGGGTGCTGACACTGTCTCCAGGCAGGTCCTCAGGGTCATCCGTCTGTACCCCAACTTCTACCATGGTTGCAGGCTGCTTTCCAACGGGCAGGTTTCCACTGGCTGCCAGGTGCTCATCCAAGGCCTGGTCTTTCACCTCTGCTTCCAGTGCTTGCCTTTCCATAGCCCTGCAGGTTAGCTCCAGGGCCGCATCCGTGCTCCAACTTCGGAAGGTCCACTCCACTGTCCAGAGGATATTCTCCCTTAGCTCCTGGAAGGTGGCTGTCCTGAAGTGGGTGAGGAGGGAGACCGCCCTCGAATCGCCGGTTGCAGCCCAGGCCTCTTCCTCCACTTCCCGCAACAGGTCTTGCAGTCTGGTTGCCTCCATGGTTGCTGGTACCTGGGCTGCACCTGCTTTATTCTGAGTTCCGGCCGCACTCCTCCTGCTCCTTAAGGGGGTTATCTTGAGAGTCTTTGTCTTTGGCCCACCTCCTTGGTTGATTGATGACACTCGGGGCAAGCAAACAATTTTGCACCTCTGATATGGCCCTCCCATGGTGAGGAACCAAGGCACGCCCCTGGGCCAGCACATTGTCCTTTCACATTTTTAGGCCGCAATTTTGGGGTTCCGTCGATATGGCAGGAAATAGTTCTTTTGTGCTGTATATTGACTGGGGTAAGTTCTTTTCAGGCCGATTTTAAAAGTTCATAAGGCACACAGTACCCAGTTACACCAGGCATGAAATCCTGAAATCCTGTTCATGAGCACCAGATAGATGACCCGCCCAGGGGTCTATGGGAACTCAGTACCCAGGCGTTAGTGCTGGGGTGATGTCTTGGTCGCCAGTGCCCGGGCCCGTACCCTGGTAACAGGTGGCCAATTGGTCCCTTAAGTTAAGTGTAGGGATGCTGGGATAAGAGCCTCAGGTTGACTTTACACTTCCCAATGACAGGAATACCGCACATTCAGTTATGGGTGCAGTACCCCTACTGTGGCGCACAGGCCAGTGGGGCACCACACGTGGTTATTGGTCCATTCCCAGCCTCAAAATACCAGCCTGCAGCTTCCTTAGAAGTGGCACATCCATTAGATGTGCCAATTCTTTCCTTCTATTCCCGATTTTCAACTGGGCTAATGATTAATGGAAAGGGGTCTATTAGACTCTATCAGACTCCCAAATTATTAACCTGGTAAGTGTAGAGTTAAAAAACAAACACACTGGAAAAAAATATTGTATTTGAGTAAAGACTCCCCACACTCCCTCATTCACCAATTTATTAATTAAAAAAAATACTTGAAGTTCCAACATAATACAATAACGTAATATTCCACGACACCCATAGAATCCTATACTTGAGATCCATAGCTCACTCATGCTATTCACAGTCGCCATAGCTGAATTTTTGGAACGTGGATTACATTGAAGATTCATGGGAACATTTTTTCAAAAAAATTGGTGAATGAGGGAGTGTGAATGAGTCTGTTTAAATAAACAATTTTTTCCAGTGTGTGTGTTTTTTAACTGTACACATACTGTGTTAATAAAGGGGCTCTCTGATAGATGCATCTTAATTATTAACCCTTGGCTTGAAGCCAACTGACAATTTACAACTGACATTAACCCAAAAAACCATTATCCCAATTGTCACCACACCAGGGCAATCGGAAAGAGCCGAGGCTAATCGCCAGAGCTGACACACCTCATGTGATATGCCACTTCTGGGGTGGTTGCGGACTGGTATATTTAGGCTGGGAAAGGAAAAATAACCATGGACCTTCCCAACTTAATAATGTCAGCTGCCTGCTTTACCTTGGCTGATTCTCAAAAACAGGGGTGACCTCACGTCATTTTATTTTTTGATTTATTCTCTATCAGCATTTGTTCTCAAGGTAATTATCCCATTTTTGCTTCATTTTGCAACCCCCTAGCCCTTACTATGACAATTTTACAGCACCAAGTTTTGGGTTCCCTTTGACATATATGGGGTACAGGGACCGGGTCCGGTATTAAGTTCAGGTCAAGTCCAGGTACCAAACCAAACTTTAAATTAAAGTCCAGCCAAGTCAAGTGAACCTGAACATCTACAGATCCACTCATCTCTAGTGCAGATCTTAAGGCAGTATGAGCTGAAAGGCTGTACAATGCAAATACTTGTGGTTGACTGTCTGGATGCCCATATGCCTCCTCTTCCCATATACAGGCAACAGAACAGTCTTTTATTTTAGCAGAAATGCTACAATATTTCAGTATAGGAAGTTGGCCAGTGCGGAATCAGAGTATTTACTTAATAACAAGATCCACGTTATTCACATCTGAGTCACCTTACACTTTCTATGTTGTACAGGATACATGACACATAGCAGCTAAACCAATGCTCATTAATTTGGATTAAATCAACTCACATATTCCCAGAAACTGCAAGCCAATGTGAAGGAATCCATTTCCACAATGACATTTTTTATTCTACATAACATGCATACAGGAGCATTAATATACTATACGTAACATCTACCTGGAGTGTAAAATTCATCTATAATTACCATAAATACATAACATAAATCATAAAAAAGTTGCATACATCTATGTGTTGTTACCTACAGGTTTATAACAATTACATTGAATTGATTATTAATATTTTTTATACTTACATACACTATCAGACAAAATCAATATTCTATAAACTACATAGTGACTGGACATATTTTTTATAATGGCAGTTCAATTTTATTGTAGCATAGATTCTGTCCATGAAAAGAAATGGACATACTGCCCATGTTGCCCCTTGAAGACGCAAGTACTGTTATAAGGTGTGATATATATTGTGACATGTGTCATTAGTGATAGATTGTATTTTGCTTGACAGTAGGGAGAGTTGTGGTTAATGTTTAGGACTAGACTAGAATGGAGGGGCTAAAGTGAAGGGACAGAGAGAGACAGTTTCCTGTCAAATTGTCAGATAGGGCTCGGCATGCACCAAAAACAGACCTAACGGCTGACTACTGAGCAGAGGCACATTAAATGGATGCCCCTGATGTGGGAGTTCGAGACAGTAAATAGTGAGTGAGATCCTGAGGAAAGAGGATGTAAAATTGATGGAAGGACGAACTGGTTAACCGGAGATGGGCCCTGGGACAGAACGCCTAACAATACACCACAAGTATATTACTCAGAGATGTAACAGGCTAGGACGGAATAGAGAATGTGAGCAAAAGAAAGTGCCTTGGGTAGGAGTTCCAATTTATAAGTAGAGATGCTAAGTACCATTCCTATTAACAAACTAGTTCCTTCAAGAGAAGAGAGGACACAGAACCACTGGTTGATAATAGAACTTTCACTAACTAGACCACAGTATTGTGAAGGAAACTAGACTAGTTGAGGCAGAAACAAGTAAATTTGAAGATTTAAAGAGACTGTGTGTGAAAATGCTCTGTGTTACACAGAAAATATGTGTGAAGTCATGCATCTCTATTGTACATACCGTATTTTTCGGATTATAAGACGCACTTTTGCTCCCCCAAGCTTTGGGGTAAAGTGGGGGGTGCGTCTTATAATCCGAATATATGGATCATATAGTGCAGGGGATGGTGGGGGCAGCTCTGGAGTGTGCCCGGGGGTCCAATGTGCTGGCTGGGGGCTGCAGGAGGGAGCGGGAGATCTCCTGCTCCCGCTCATTTAATATGTACTGCCGCTGTCCATCACTGCAGTGCTGAAATCGCACTGCGGTGATGGGACTGAGGGCACAGCGCATATTACATTGCCTGCGCCCCCCCAGTGATTACACATGCCTCCCCCCATGCTGCTGCCCATAATAAAATAACAAACATTTTACTCACCATTTCCAGCAATGAGCTGCTTGTCTCCCTGCTGTCTCCCTCCGTGCAAGCTGCGCCCGAACTTCCTGCTTCTCTGCCTGTCATGTGAGCTGATCAGCAGAGAGTCACATGACAGGCAGAGAAGCAAGAAGTTCGGGCGCAGCTTGCACGGAGGGAGACAAGCATCTCATCGCTGGAAATGGTGAGTAAAATGTTTGTTATTTTATTATGGGCAGCAGCTTGGGGGGGCATATGCAGCATGGGGGGGAGGCATGTGTAATCAGAGGGGGCCATATCCAGCTGTGGGGACATGTGCCAGCAGTGGGGGATGTGTGCCAGCAGTGGGGGACGTGTGCCAGCAGTGGGGGACGTGTGCCTGCACTGGGGGATGTGTGCCAGCACTGAGGGACGTGTTCCAGCAGTGGGGGACGTGTGCCAGCAGTGGGGGACGTGTGCCATCAATGGGGGACGTGTGCCAGCAGTGGGAGATGTGTACCAGCAGTGGGGTCGTGTGTCAGCTGTGGGAGACTTGTGCCATCAATAGGGGATGTGTGCCAGCACTGGGGGATGTGTGCCAGCAGTGGGGGATGTGTGCCAGCACTGGGGGACGTGTGCCAGCACTGGGGGTCGTGTGACAGCACTGGGGGACGTGTGCCAGCAGTGGGGGACGTGTGCCAGCAGTGGGGGATGTATGCCAACACTGGCGGACTTGTGCCATCACTGGCGGACTTGTGCCAGCACTGAGGGACATGTGCCATCAATGGGGGACGTGTGCCAGCAGTGGGGGACGTGTGCCTGTACTGGGAGACTTGTGCCATCAATAGGGGATGTGTGCCAGCACTGGGGGACGTGTGCCAACACTGGGGGACGTGTGCCAGCCATAAACCGATTAAGGGGGCCATATCTAGGATAGGGGGGCTATATCCCAGGATGAGGGACCATGTACCAGGAAGTGGGGGCTATGAGAGACATATACCCTATATGATTTTTAAGACGAACACTGGTATTATAAGACAGACCCTATTTAACATTAAAAATTATTTTTTTCTCTTTTCCTTCATTAAATTTGGGGGTGTGTCTTATAATCAGGTGCGTCTTATAAAGCGAAAAATACGGTAGTTCACACCAAGTGACTATTTAGTAAAAGACTTTATTTTGGTCTGGTGGTCTCAGTAATTAAACTTTATAACATTCAGTCCTGGCCAATGAAAGTCATTGTTAGCATTCCTCCTTTCCCACGTGCGGGTGCACAGCTCAGCTACATCTCTGGTAGAGGTTCTCTACCAGAGATGTAGCTGAGCTAAAGAATAACCCTGGATTGGACTATGTCGGACGGAAGAAGGATTTATAATAAAGATGGAGTCTAAGTGTCTATTTTGTTTTATTTCTAATAAAATATTTTTTCTCTGTGTTGTGTTTTGTTTTTTTTAAATTCAATAGAAATTCATGGGGGTCATTTCTACTATTGGCTCGACCCCATGAATTTCGGGCTCAGGGCCAGTTGATAACACAAAGCAGGCCCTAACCCCTTTATTACCCAATCAGCCACCGCACCAGGGCCCTGGATGAGTTAGATACAGCGCCAGAGGATGGCACTTCAATGAACGCTGCTCGGCAACTCCTGCCCGCACCGGCAGAGCAGTGAATAAACTGGAAGTCATTAACTTCCGATTTATTCCCTGCTCTGCCAGCACTTGGCAATCTCTGCCGACTTAGGCAGAGTTTGGGCTGTGACAGCAGGGTTCACCCCAAGTCATAGCCTGAGCTATGACCTGAGGTGAACCCTGACTGTGACAATCAGTTCTCAGCCTGCTCTTGCTCTGCATAGACGTGTGTGTCTATGCAGAGTGATGTAGTAGTGCTGCCATTGCGTTTTGGGACTACGTCGGATGGAGGAGGATTTTTTAACAATTAAAGATGGAATCTAAGTGTCTATTTTGTTTTATTTCCCATAAAATATTTTTTCTCTGTGTTGTGTTTTTTTTTTTTTTTAATTCATTGAAAATTCATGGGGGTCATGTCTACTATTGGCGTGACCCCATGAATTTCAGTCTTAGGGCCAGCTGATAACACAAAGCTGACCCTAACCCCTTTATTACCCAATGAGCCACAGCACCAGGGCCCTGGATAAGCTGGATACAGCGCCAGAGGATGGCACTTCTCTGAACGCGCCATCTTCTGGGGTGCCTGCGGGGTGCAATTCGCAGCGGGGGGTGCCCAAAAAGCTTGGGCCTCCCTACGCTGTGGATTCCAGCCCCCAGCTACCTAGCTGTATCTGGCTGAACATAGAAATAGCACAAAACCCCACGCATTTTTTTTTTAATTACTTCATGAAATTCATGAAATAATAAAAAAAAAAAAAAAAAAGGGCTTAGTTCTATTTCTGTTTCCAGGCAGGTACAAATAGGCACCTGGGGGTTGGGGGCAGCCCGTTTCTGCCTGCTGTACCCAGCTGTACACAAAAATACGGCGAAGCCCACATCAAATTTATTTGGAAAAATTTAAAAAAATAAAAAAATACATTTAGGGACTGCATATTTATTAACCCCTCGAGGCCGGAGCACAGCAGCATTGTAAGGGGGGTTAACTCAAGTCACCTGAGGACAGCTCAGGTGGCATGACCTGAGCTATCTTCAGAGACCTGAGTTAACTTCCCTTACAATGCTGCAGCGCTCCGGTCTTGAGGGGTTAATAAAAATACAGTCCCTAAATGTAGTTTTTTTATGATTTTTTCCAAAAAAATTTGAAGTGGGCTTCGCCGTATTTTTGTGTCCAGCCGGGTACAGCAGACAGGAATTGGCTGCTCCCAACCCCAGGTGCCTATTTGTACCTGCCTGGAAACAGAAATAGAAGGAAGCCCCTTTTTTTATTATTATTTCATGAATTTCATGAAATAATAAAATAAAAATGCGTGGGGCTCCGCGCTATTTCTATGTCCAGCCAGCCAGGTACAACTAGGCAGCTGGGGGCTGGAATCTGCAGTGCAGGGAGGCCCAAGCTTTCTGGGCACCCCTCACTGCAAAATGCAGCCCGCAGCCACCCCTGAAGATGGCGCGTTCATTGAAGCGCCATCCTCTGGCGCTCTATCCAACTCATCCAGGGCCCTGGTGCGGTGGCTCACTGGGTAATAAAGGTGTTAGGGCCTGCTTTGTGTTATCAGATGGCCCTAAGCCCGAAATTCCAGCTGGGGGCTGGAATCCGCAGCGCAGGGAGGCCCGAGCTTTCTGGGCACCCCTCACTGCGAAATGCAGCCAGCAGCCACCCCAGAAGATGGCGCGTTCATTGAAGCGCCATCCTCTGGCGCTCTATCCAACTCATCCAGGGCCCTGGTGCGGTGGCTCACTGGGTAATAAAGGTGTTAGGGCCTGCTTTGTGTTATCAGATGGCCCTAAGCCCGAAATTCCAGCTGGGGGCTGGAATCCGCAGCGCAGGGAGGCCCGAGCTTTCTGGGCACCCCTCACTGCGAAATGCAGCCCGCAGCCACCCCAGAAGATGGCGTGTTCATTGAAGCGCCATCCTCTGGCTCTCTATCCAACTCATCCAGGGCCCTGGTGCGGTGGCTCACTGGGTAATAAAGTTGTTAGGGCCTGCTTTGTGTTATCAGATGGCCCTAAGCCAGAAATTCCAGCTGGGGACTGGAATCCGCAGCGCAGGGAGGCCCAAGCTTTCTGGGCACCCCTCACTGCGAAATGCAGCCCACAGCCACCCCAGAAGATGGCGCGTTCATTGAAGCGCCATCCTCTGGCGCTCTATCCAAATCATCCAGGGCCCTGGTGCGGTGGCTCACTGAGAAAAAATTATTTATTAGAAATAAAACAAAATAGACACTTAGACTCCATCTTTATTATAAATCCTTCTTCCGTCCGGTGTAGTCCAATCCAGGGTTATTCTTTAGCTCAGCTACATCTCTGGTAGAGAACCTCTACCAGAGATGTAGCTAAGCTGTGCACTCAGGCGTGGGAAAGTTCATGAGAGTTCATGCAGGCAAGCATGAACTCACATGAACCCTGACAGCATCGCTACTTCAAATGAACAGCTGACCAGACTTCACCGCTGGCTTTCTCTTTGGGTTCTGCGCTCCCCGCTGCCTATCAGCCCGATCCTCCACTCTCCCCGTCGCCTCCCCACCCGATCCTAAATTAGGACCGGGTGGGGAGTGCAGCTCCAGGGAGCTGGAAGGGGCAGGAGGGAGCAAGGAGCGCAGAACAGAAGGAGAAAGACGGCAGTGAGGTCTTCTCCCAGCTCCCTGCTGTTCGCTCCCCGCCCGCTCCTAACTCGGGATCGGGTGGGGTGGCAGCGGGAGTAGTGGAGGATTGGGTTGTCAGGCGGTGGGGAAGCGAGTAGGAGGCTTAATGATTCTTTAAAACCCGGCGGCTTTTTACCGCTGGGTTTTAAACAATCATGTGGGCCATTGCAGCCTTTTCAAATCTTGAAAAGAACAGACGGCACTCACCAGTGTAGTTTTTCTTGCTTTTATTGATGGTTTCGCATCACTTAGTGCAGGGAGGGAGACAGTGCTGACTCTCTCCCTGCACTAAGTGATGCGAAACCATCAATAAAAGCAAGAAAAACTACATTGGTGAGTGCCGTCTGTTCTTTTCAAGATTTGATTCTACATTTACCTGCCGGGCTGGCACCACAGTGACCTGGACTGTATGCTCAATTTTGTCATTGCTCCCGTGAGCCGGCTGCTCCGGTGCCCCATTCCTGCTGTTGATTTTGTCATTGCAGCCTTTTCCTCTGCCGCCAGACCTCTTTATAGGGTCCAGCAGCTGAGGAATTACTCGGCTTACTCGCTTCTCCATTGACTTACATTGTACTCGCTATACTCGTAACGAGTACCGAGTATCAAGACCTACTCGTTACGAGTATAGCGATTCCAAATATTTCAGTACTCGCTCATCCCTACTTAGCACCCCTTTAGATGAAGTCCACACACCAAGCCTGGACGCTTCATCTTCATGTAATGTGCTGGAGAGGCAGCTCTCAATGAGGTACTCTTCTTTTACATGACAATGAAACTGTGGATAAAAACAAGCACCCATAGGGTTTTATCCTAATAAAAATCTGAGATAGGCTAGGGTCTCACTTAAAACTTGAATTGCGTTCACCGTATCCAGATCCGGATGTGGTGAACGCAATTGCGGTCCCAAACATTTTTTATGAAAAATGTATGGAGGGAACCGTATTGCAATAACCAGTTCCCTTATATTTTGCTTATCCCGGTGGCGGAGTTAAAAAAGCTGTAATGTTAATATTAATTTTGGCCATCATGTCTCTAGGGGGTGCCCACCCCCCAATTTTGGCCATCATGTCTCTAGGGGGTGCCCACCCCCCCTAGAGATATGCTACCCACTCAGGTGGGCATGTCAGGGGTTAATTCCTCATGTACATTATTGCTGAGTCCTGTCGGCCCTGTACAACTTTTATCAATGAACCCTGCAGCTCCTCTGACAACTGAGCATACTATACCTATTGTAGGTATAGTATGTGCGCTGTCCGAGGTCCTGAAGGCTTATACAGTAAGATCTATGGGCAGCGCTGCCCATAGATCTACTGTAAATGAGTACAGGACCTCGGACAGCGCACATACTATACCTACAATAGCTATAGTATGCGCAGCTGTCAGGGGAGCTGCCGGGTTCATTGATAAAAGTTGTACAGAGCCGACAGGACTCGGCAATACTGTACATGAGGAATTAACCCCTGAAATGCCCACCTGAGTGGGTAGCATGTCTCTAGGGGGGTTGGGCACCCCCTAGAGACATGATGGCCAAAATTAATATTAACATTACAGCATTTTTAACAGGTTAAGCACCTTGCTTATCCCGGCGGCAGCCGGGATAAGCAAAGTATACGGGAGCCGGATTGCTCCGGATTACACATCCTGAGCAATGAGGTTACTCCATTGCGGAGGCTAGAACCGCTCTGAAAACTGCAGCCTGCATGATTTTTCACGCAGGCTGCAGAGCCTGATGCGGTAAACGGATTGCATGTAAAGCAATCTGGTTTTTATAATAGGCTCCCATGAGGAGCGTTTCTTGCTCCGGTTTTGAGCTTCAAAACCGGATCAGGTTTTTAAAAAAAAACGGACGTGTGACCCTAGCCATTATTTACTGTGTTCGCTCACCTGGGCAGGTTGTGTGGCACACAACCAGTTTTGATCACTTATATGGCTGCTGCAGAATCCACAAACCACGTGAAGCAGTTGGCACTAATCAAAGACAATGGATATACAAGTGGACGTAGACCGCGCTGCCAACGGAAAGAAAAACAAAGTGGTGTATATTCCAAAGTGGTGGTCTTTAATCATCTGACACATTTCAGAGTGTATTCCTCACTCCTTTCCCAGGGAACCATTCAAGTTACAATGATCAACCGAGACCGATTAAATAGAGGAAAGAGAAAAATAAAACTGAAAGGAAGCACATGATCATGTCAAGGTTCAAGGGGAGGGGAGGTTACCATTGCATCATGTGCACCATATACTTTGCAAAAGTACTACTACAATTGACATAATACAATAATACAAACAATGACAATAGAATAAAAGGAGACAACACAACATAATAATTATACAAAATTGAATTCCAGTTTTATTTATAATAGTATTTAAAAAAATCTTGCAGAAACAAACCTGTGATGACTGCCACATGTCTATATGTGTGTGTGATGCTCTTACCAATGTATTATTTAAGAGAAAGGCTATTTGCACATCTATGTTTGAGGCTCTTTTCCAATCCTCTGATACATATTGCATGCAATAGACTTGGCAGTTCTCCTTGGTTTCCATTACAAACTGAAGCCACTACGCAAGTGTGAAAAAACTCCTACTGAAACTGATTTTAACATGTGTCAGTCTATTTTTCTTACTTTTTTTGTATTTGTGGACAATATAAATGATATTCTACTAAATTACCGTACTCCAAACTGAAAAAAAATAACAGGACATGTATCCACAGATGACTAGCATCATTCATGTAGAGGAATTCAGATATTTAGAAGCTGGGACTGGAGAATAATGAATAAATAGTATTAATAATAAATCTTTTGTAGTCGCAAAATTCAAGAGCGTCATTTCCTTCCCTCACTTTCACCAGCAAATAGCTCGGCAATGCTGTTTCTTAAAGAAAAACAGATTTGTTTCCTCTGTGTGTTTTCCGGGTTGTGCTGAATGTGAAGTTTCCTGTGTTTGTCACAGAGACACACACTTCCAGTTCTAACCATGGGCTGACACTCACTGACAACCCTTCGACATGCTATCAGAATATATTCCTTGCAAAAAAGTCTAAAAGGGGGAAGAATAAAAGAAAACTTTTGTTGGCACTCTCGAAAAGTGGATTCGAGATGGCAAGAATGCTGACAACCAAGAGCCTGGACTATATCGACTTGGCCTCTTTGAGAGTAAGTTAATGATTATTGCTATTTTTAGAGGAAACGTCTTGCTGCGTGGTCTACAGCTGACAATTAAAGGGCATTTAATTCAGGTACGGAACAGATGCTGCCGCATTTCGCAGCAAGCAGGGACACAGCATGGCTTATCCAGGCATGGGAGGGTTAATAAGGAGCTGATGCCCATGAAAACTTTTAGTCTGACTGTCTAGCTGGTGAATTTCTTCTTGCTGGTGGACAATAAAGCTTAGGTCGCCGGCTCTTACAACTGATATTTTTGGTTTCTTCTGTATTCATGTGACAGTCAGATCTTGGATTGACGTTGTAGTGTTGATCCACACAGCATGCTGGTTGGAGAGCATGTTATTACTGCTGTGATATTGTGCACTTCACGCTTGAAAAGGTTTTATGCATTTTAAGAATAACGTAAAAAGTTCCTTAAATGGAAAGTCCACTATATATAGCAGTTTCCTAAAATTAATTTTATTCCTTTAACTACAGGAGCAGCAAGCTACCGAGAATTGCAATATTATGTATATGGCCAGGCTCGATATGCTTGACATGAGCCTATATAGTGGAGTTCATTGGTTGTAGACTGCACATAGATCACCATGAAAATTAGAATTCACTGCACTGTAGGGGTTAATCTCATATTAGGAAACATCCTAATTTGTCTAATATCATCATAGTTACTAAATGGTCAGTCTGGACAGTCACAATTCCCGATGGGTGATTTTAGTTGTTCTTGGTATGTTCCCTGTTGTCAATACTTCACTATAGAGTATGTTCCCATGCTGATATGATTCGGAGCTCTAATTTCTTCTTACAGTGCAGGCAGTAACTCAACAAGCAGTCTGTATTCATTTGTGTAGATAGAAGATATATGCAGAGACAGCAGAAAGTTCAAATGAAAGTTAAACCCTTATATACATTGGACACTGATCATTTTCTAACTTGCAAGATATAAAATGAGTTGGCCCGCTACCAAGACACTTACAAGGTTAGTCCAAGAATGTTTACTGAAAACATAGATAGAAAAATATAAAACGCAAAAATCAAGAAAGTGCATGGAGTCACGACTGACAGAGAAAAAAGTTTTTAATCCAGATTTTGTCATATTTGATTTAGACTTTTATACACTCCTCCACATTGAAATTGCAACACTAAGAAGAATCAGGTAATGGCATCATGAAATCACAGAATGGATAGACATGATAATAATATACAAGTGAATAAATTGAAACATAATTCTAAAAACATCATTGAAGGGGATAGACCTCCATTTCAGCCACCAATGACGTCTTGCTTAGCACCATAAAAACTAAAACAGGTAAAGGAATCCAGTGTCTTTCCAATGCGGAAAACCCCCAAAATTTTTACTTAAAAAACATTCCTTTATTAAACCACCTTATGATGTATATAAAAATCGCTTACGCGTTTCAAGCAGATACCTGCTCTTAGCACCATGATAGCCTTTGTAAGCTGGGGACCAAGGTCAGTGGAGCACTAGTGATGAGCGAACCCGCCGATGTTCCGGTTTGGCAGACTCACCCACACTTTTTTTAAAGTCTGAGTTCGGGGTCGAACATGACTTAAACTTGAGTCCAAACCCCGAACTCGGACTTTAAAGTTATGGGATGGGGGCTGGCAGGCTGTAAAAAGAAAGTAAATAATTATTAAAGAGAACCTGTCACCCCCTCCAGGCATCTAAAGATAACATAGCCACCTTATGCAGCACTAAGGCTGCATTCTGACAAGGTGTCTATAGCATTTATGCTCCCTTGATTCACTGAAATAAAGACTTTTATTAAATCTGTTTCAAACCAGACCCAAGACCGGGAGGCGGGTTTTCAAGTGTCTGTCTCCCTCCTCTGTGGTGTCAGTCATCCCTCTCTGCTCTCTGTGCACCGCCTCCAGGGCCACCTCCCTGCATTACAGAGCTTTGTCAGCTCTGCTACAACATAGAGCTGCTGTTATAGGAGAGCCCACAGTAGTAAATCTACCAGTAGCAGGAGGATCCTGAGCAGGCAAAGCACTGCCTGCTACGTAGCAGCCCTTGAGCTGTCAGCAGTGCAGCAGAGTTGAGTTTGTGCTTTAGATCAGGGGCTGAGGACGGAGCAATGCTGGTGGGTACAAGAAACTGAAAGTGAAACCTGCTCAGCTCAAGGGCTGCTACGTAGAATGCAGTGCTTTGTCTGCTCGTCCTCCTGCTAGATTTACTACTGTGGGGTCTCCTATAACAGCAGCTCTATGTTGTAGCAGAGCTGACAAAGCTCTGTAATGCAGGGAGGTGGCCCTGGAGGCGGTGCACAGAGAGCAGAGAGGGATGACTGACACCACAGAGGAGGGAGACAAACACTTGAAAACCCACCTCCCGGTCTTGGATCAGGTTTGAAACAGATTTTATAAAAGTCTTTATTTCAGTGAATCAAGGGAGCATAAATGCTATAGACACCTTGTCAGACTGCAGCCTTAGTGCTGCAGAAGGTGGCTATGTTATCTTTAGATGCCTGGAGGGGGTGACAGGTTCGCTTTAAACGGCAGCATTATACTTACCAGCGTCCCATCGCTGGTACTTCCAGGCCT
>JARQOC010000008.1:108033643-108074573 GCA_033576535.1 Allobates femoralis | reverse complement strand
TGTGTCCCCCACTTCAGGACATATTCATGGTAGCTAAATCAAACAAAAACCATTGTGCAGTTCTAGTATACAAAAGGTTGACAGCTACAGCTTATGGTGTATAGAGGGTTCAGTAACATCCCCCCCTCCCAATACAACAACACACTGATTATTATCTCAAATCCATTGTACATCATACTTAGCAACATTGAGATTGTGCCCAAGCTTACCCATGTCAGGTGCCAAAGTGTGGAGATGACCACTGGAGGACGCCCCAACGCGTTTCCCTGAATGCTTCCTCAGGGGGCATGTTTGGCCGTGTCTCCCCCGCCCTAATATACCCCCCACCACCCCTTTCATCACCTGTCTCCACTTCGCGCTGCTCCCCGCCGCAAATGGGCGGCCGCGCCGTCCCGAGCAGCGGCTTCCGGCATTCACACACCGGAAGTGGTGGGGTGGTGGGGGGGTATATTAGGACGGGGGAGACACGGCCAAACATGCCCCCTGAGGAAGCATTCAGGGAAACGCGTTGGGGCGTCCTCCAGTGGTCATCTCCACACTTTGGCACCTGACATGGGTAAGCTTGGGCACAATCTCTATGTTGCTAAGTATGATGTACAATGGATTTGAGATAATAATCAGTGTGTTGTTGTATTGGGAGGGGGGGATGTTACTGAACCCTCTATACACCATAAGCTGTAGCTCTCAACCTTTTGTATACTAGAACTGCACAATGGTTTTTGTTTGATTTAGCTACCATGAATATGTCCTGAAGTGGGAGACACAGAGACCCTAACCCCTTAGTGTCCTCCTAATCCAGATCCATACATAATTTTATTTTATATAATCTGTGAGCACTTTGTACCTGCAATTTTTAATCTCCTTGATGAATTAATAAAAGCATCTTTATAAAAAGCAGCTAGAATCGTGCCTTTGAATCATTGGTATAGAAACTCTCCAAAAACCAAATCAGTATGTTTAATGCAATATGTGGGAGAGTCCTAATACTTTATAAATACTATTCATGTTTATCCTGGATATGTAAAACATATATTTTTCTGTTTATCACAGCGGTGTTTCTAGGTAACATGGATCATAAGGCCAGGGAGACATCCTGGCGCTCTAAACTGGATTTGGTATTTGACGACACAATAGGGATACCAGTTAATCCCGACTTAAGGGCCACAGCAGGTCAAACGGCAAGATTGAAACAGTTACTTAATCAAAAGACGAGAATATGGTGGAACAAGGCATTCTTGGAACGCTATCTTACTAGAGATTTAATACCTAGAGGACTTAGAATACAAGTCTTCCCTTCATTTAAGGTGGAAGATTCTGAAATCAAGAGTCAATGGGAAGATTTGTCCACTAAATGCTCAAAGGGATATATGGGCCTTTTGGTCAAATTGAACGAAAGGTCCTTAGAGTCTATTGAAACAGAGATAAACCTAATTCAAGCCAAACTGAATATGGAACTGTCTGGGGAGGCACTGGCAAAACTAAATGGTGACCTTGAGAATAGTTTTTTGAAATGGGAAAAGGAAATACTAACTACGAAAACTAAAAAATATAAAAGGGATGTGTCAGACTATAGAAATCATGTGGTGTATAGATGGAAGAGTGGGAGAAAGAAGCCGCATGGCTCCCCTAAGAATACACCGAAAAGTCCACCCAAAATGCCTTCTAAGGATCCTCCAGTAGACCCACCTATGAGTCCGAGCTCCGTATCCTCATTATCGTCACTGGAAGAACCGCAAGGAGGTAGTAAAAATTGGCCACCTCTACCAAGAGAGGATTTCAACGTGGGTAAAGAGAAAGGGAAACGAAGTATAACACCCCCAGAACCACAGGGCAAGAAGAGCCGGGGCAGTAATTTGCAGGTAGTCAATCTTTCTTCACATGTACTTACACCGGACCAATTGGAAGTGCTGAGATTGGGGTTATCTTTTGTACCTGTGAATAACTTTGACTTTTTTGTAGCTTTAAAAGACCTGCACCTTTTTACCCGCAAGTTAATCCTCAAAAAACTTCACAAAAAAGGAGAAAAAACAGATGTTGACGTGCAAGGGAAGGAGCAGGACACTATTGGGATCTTGGAGGATTTAGAAGAAGGAGAGGAGGATAACGTAGAAGGTAATTCCCATGATTTCCCGAGGTCTCTGTATCCACGATCAACCACATTCCCCCCTCTGTCCGCATGCCCAGAAATAGAGACCTTCCACAGATTGGTGGCACAAGATTTAAAAAAGTTGTCTGGTCACCGTGAAGGAGCTGACAATTTATCATACCACCAAAGAATAGCTGTGGGAGAGTTGAGGGCACTACAAGATGTAGTTATAAAACCTGCGGACAAGGGGGGGAATGTGGTTATCTGGCCTGTGCAAATGTACGAACGTGAAGCCTTCAAACAGTTAAAAAATAAAGAAAACTATTCAGGTTTGTCTTATAATCCGTTAAAGAGTTTCATGTCTCAACTTTTTGAGATTGTGGACAAGGCCTATCAGGATGGTATAATCCCAAAAAAGATATGGGAAGGACTCTTGATTAAAGAACCCATAGTCCCAACCTTTTATCTTCTCCCAAAGATCCACAAAGATCCCCTCAACCCCCCTGACGTCCGATTGTGTCCGGGATAGGGGGGCTGTGTGACCCAGTGTGCAGATTTATTGAATTTTACCTGCACCCACTTGTGGAAACGCTGCCCTCCTATGTCCGTGACACATCGGACGTCCTGAGGCAAGTTGATGGGATCTTTGTGGATTCGGACACACGTCTAGTCACGGCAGATGTTGAATCTCTATATTCATCTATCTGTCATCATGATGGGCTTAGGGCTGTAGCCTTTTATCTGGAAAGCAGTAGTATGGAGGAATCCCTCAGTGTCTTGATTCTGGATCTCCTAGAGTATATCCTGACACATAATTTTTTCCTCTTTAAAGACCGGTTCTTCCTCCAGCAGCGGGGGACAGCAATGGGGGCGGCCTGCGCGCCCTCCTACGCAAATCTCTTTCTTGGCTATTGGGAGAGAGAGATTTTCGGGGGGGGCGCCCGGGCCGCCACCCAGGTGCTTTCATGGATGAGATACATCGATGATGTGTTGATGTTGTGGAAGGGAACAGTATCTCAATTGGAGACTTTTCTGGAATACTTAAATTCTAATGAATATAATACTAGACTGACCTACACACATCACACATCATCGGTGGATTTTTTAGATATTAAACTTTACATCCACCCCGACGGATCTATACAAACTGATATGTATAGGAAAACTACATCAGTAAACGCAGTGTTGCACGCTTCTTCGGCCCATACCCCAGCAACGATTTCCGCGATCCCTGTAGGTCAATATCTAAGAGCAAGGAGAGTATGCTCAACGGATGGATTTTTTGAGGGACAGGCAAAAGATCTGAGGGATCGTTTTCTGGCGAGGGGCTATAGTAAGCGGTGCATTAAGCGGGGGTATACCGAGGCCCGGAGGAGGGACAGAAACACCCTTCTGCTGGGGAGTGACCGGCATAAGGAGAGGAAGGAAAACCAAGGGACCCAGATGGTTCGTTTCATAACGACCTATAATGATAAATGGAACAGGATTAGGGGAATCCTAAAGAGACACTGGGGGATTTTGAAACTGGTACCCAGACTAAATGACGTGGTCACGGAAAAACCGTTGTTGACTGCGAGAAGGAGCAACAGCCTAAAAGACATGTTGGTACATAGTCACTATGTGAGGGAATCAAAACCAGTAGTGAGTGGAGTAAGGAGGACGTTGGGATTCTATCCATGTGGTTCATGTCTGGCGTGTCGCAATATGGAGAGGACAAGGACCTTTAGGGCAGCCAACAGTGATCGGCTATATGATATTCGACACTACCTGACATGTACCACAAAGAATGTGATATACCACGCCACATGCCCCTGTGGCCTGATATACATCGGCCTTACATCTCGAGAGTTCCGTGTTAGGGTAAGGGAGCATATCAGGGACATAGAGGCGTCTAAAAAGATGGAACCTGGTGATCCTAATTTAAAAACCCTACCCCGTCATTTTAAATCTAAACATGGTAGCGAACCAACCAACTTAAAATTTAAAGCTATAGACGTGTGCCATTTGGGAGCAAGAGGGGGAGACTATAAGAAATCTCTTGCAAGAAGGGAATGTCAATGGATAGTCCGTCTGGGGACGCAGTCCCCAGATGGTCTTAATGAAAAAACTAAGTTTTGTGTCATATCTCTGACTTTAAAGCCAACTATCAGGCTTGGGAACTAAAGGATGTGGATATGATCTTCCTTCCAAAATTGGAGGAGGATTTGTATCCTATCCATAATGAGGATAGATATTCTTGTCTTTTGATTGGTTGTACAGGTGGGATCTGAGCCGTTGACTATGCTGTGGACCCCAGTTTTTCCCTGAGGGTCCCCTTTTGGTATTTTTGTATTATGGTTTTAACTGTTTTCATTTGTTTTGTCTGTGTTTTTAGCTGTTCTGTATTCCCCCCCCTCCCCACTCTACACCCGTCCGTTCACTCTCTGGATGTTATTCCGATTTGGACCTTCACAGTGGCGACAGGACATTGTAACCTGAATTACTTCTATGGATGGCTATATGAAGGAGGACATCAGGATATATGGATAATGAGAGCGGCATATATGAACACTTAGTATTTATATATGTATAATCCAATATGTTTCAAGATGTTTTGTGAATATAGTATCCATGTACATGTATATAGAAGTTAAACATGTGGACTCACTTATGGGGTTGTATCCGGGTTATAATGAGATGCCATAGATGTCTTAGTGCCCACTATATATATATTTAAACCTAGAGAGTGTATATAAGAGATTTGGGCAGTTTTGCCCTCTTCAAATATGGCGTTTGCGGTCCGCGCATGCGCGGTCGCGCGACCTCAGGCTGCCGTGTAAGGCTTCAGTAGCACAGGAAGGAGCGTCATATGACGCACTTCCGGTGTGTGAAAGCCGGAAGCCGCTGCTCGGGACGGCGCGGCCGCCCATTTGCGGCGGGGAGCAGCGCGAAGTGGAGACAGGTGATGAAAGGGGTGGTGGGGGGGTATATTAGGACGGGGGAGACACGGCCAAACATGCCCCCTGAGGAAGCATTCAGGGAAACGCGTTGGGGCGTCCTCCAGTGGTCATCTCCACACTTTGGCACCTGACATGGGTAAGCTTGGGCACAATCTCAATGTTGCTAAGTATGATGTACAATGGATTTGAGATAATAATCAGTGTGTTGTTGTATTGGGAGGGGGGGATGTTACTGAACCCTCTATACACCATAAGCTGTAGCTCTCAACCTTTTGTATACTAGAACTGCACAATGGTTTTTGTTTGATTTAGCTACCATGAATATGTCCTGACGTGGGAGACACAGAGACCCTAACCCCTTAGTGTCCTCCTAATCCAGATCCATACATAATTTTATTTTATATAATCTGTGAGCACTTTGTACCTGCAATTTTTAATCTCCTTGATGAATTAATAAAAGCATCTTTATAAAAAGCAGCTAGAATCGTGCCTTTGAATCATTGGTATAGAAACTCTCCAAAAACCAAATCAGTATGTTTAATGCAATATGTGGGAGAGTCCTAATACTTTATAAATACTATTCATGTTTATCCTGGATATATAAAACAAAATTTGTTGGTAGTCTTCAGACTTCATAATGCCATGCACACGGTCAAGCAGTCCAGTGCCAGAGGCAGCAATGCAACCCCAAAACATCAGGGAACCTCCGCCATGTTTGACTGTAGGGACCGTTTTCTTTTCTTTGAAAGCCTTTTTTTTCTCCTGTAAACTGTATGTTGATGCCTTTGCCCAAAAAGAGAGAACATTCTTCCAAAACGTTTTAGGCTTTCTCAGGTAAGTTTTGGCAAACTCCATCCTGGCTTTTATATGTCTCGGGGTAAGAAGTGGGGGCTTCCTGGGTCTCCTACCATACAGTCCCCTTTCATTGAGATGCCGATGGATAGTACTGGTTGACACTGTTGTACCCTCGGACTGCAGGGCATATGAACTTGTTTGGATGTTAGTCGAGGTTCTCCATCCAACATCCGCACAATCTTGCGTTGAAATCTCTTGTCAATTTTTTTTTTCCGTCCACATCTAGGGAGGTTAGCCACAGTGCCATGGGCTTTAAACCTCTTGATGACACTGCACACGGTAGACACAGGAACATTCAGGTCTTTGGAGATGGACTTGTAGCCTTGAGATTGCTCATGCTTCCTCACAATTTGGTTTCTCAAGTCCTCAGACAGTTTTTTGGTCTTCTTTCTTTTCTCCATGCTCAATGTGGTACACACAAGGACACAGTACAGAGGTTGAGTCAACTTTCATCCATGACAACTGGATGCAAGTGTTATTTAGTTATTGCCAACACCTGTTAGGTGCCACAGGTAAGTTACAGGTGCTGTTAATTACACAAATTAGAGCAGCATCACATGATTTTTCTAACAGTGCCAATACTTTTGTCCACGCCCTTTTTTATGTTTGGTGTGGAATTATAGCCAATTTGGCTGTAGGACAATTCTTTTTGTGTTTTTTTCATTGAAGACAAATTAAATGAAGATAATAATACCAAAGAATTTGTGATTGCAATCATTTTCAGGAAGAAACTGAGTATTATCTGACAGAATTGCAGGGGTGTCAATACTTTTGGCCAACACTGTATATATGGGTTAAACGCACAATCTGGCTAATGGCTGGAACCTTTCTCTTTTAGTCTATAGATTGTTCTTGGTCTCGGTGTCTATTAATAACACAGTGTATTGATATAACCCTTTCTCTGGAATTTTATTGAACTTCTTTAAAACAATTTTGAAATTTTAAAACAATTAATCACATCTAAAATCATAGCATGCAAAAACAATTTTTCTAAAGGTTTTTTTAAAACTAGATTTTTTTGGATTATAAGGGATCTTGATACAGTAGTATGAGTCTCTCCTTCTGGTGCTTCTTCCCGTTGTCCCTGTCTGTATGCCTGTAATAAATATAAGTGTATTACTGTTGCACCCCTTTTTTTGTGGCTTCCTGTATATGTTAATTAATTTACCTTTGTTATATTGCTGGGGTTCCTTCCTTTTGTAATGATCGTCTTGCTTTGTTGCTTAAGTGTCAACCTGCAATTATTCAGTTTGTAATTTACCCTGCTGTTTACCAGGATTTGGAAGTATTCCTCTTTGTTCTCACCTGTATGGTATAACTGCCTTTTTTTCCTTGGTGCAGTCAGTGTTGTCCTTATTTCTTTCTGCAATCACAGTATTGCCTTATTATTCATGTTATTTCTCTACTGCAGTAGTCATAGTTTGACTCTTCTATACCTTTATGTTGGATTTCATTCAATGCGGTCTTTCCTCCTCTCCTCCTTCTAGTTTCTATCTCTCCTCTCTGAAATGTACAATATATCTTTCAGTCACTGCTGCTACTGACAGCTTAATTCTCCCCCTGTTTAGGCACTTACTTGTTGCTTTCTAGTTGGATTCTCCTCTATTTGGCGCTCGGTCTCTCTCCTCGCTTGCTCTCTGTCTCTCGCTCTCTGGGTCTCACTCTCTGGCTCTCTGGCTCTCGCACTCTGGCTCTCGCTCTCTGTCCCTCTGTCTCTACAAAGCAATATACTCTATATAAAGGTCAACACTGGATGCTGTATTTGTGTATCTATATACTGTATGTATATAGTGTGTACCTGTATATACAGTAGAGTGCTGTCTGTGTATACAAAATATACAGCCGGCAGTCTCTGCATATGGCCAGCAGTCTCTGTGTATATGTCGTACCCAGTCTCCAATGTGAATATGTCTCCCAGCAGTCTCCAATGTGCATAGGTTCCGCAGCTGTCTCCATTGTGCATGTGACCCACAGCCATCTCCATTGTGCATTTGTCTCGCAGCTGTCTCCATTGTGCAGTTGTCTCACAGCTGTCTCCATTGTGCATTTGTCCTGCAGCCACCTCTGTTGTGTATACAGGCAGCAGCAGTTTCTATTGTGTATTCTCTATTGTGTGTAAAGCCCACAGCAGTCTCCATTGTCTATACGGCCAGCAGCCATCTCCATTGTCTATATGGCCCGCAGCCATCTCTATTGTGTATAAAGCTAGCAGCCGTCTCTATTGTCTTTTCTCTATTGTATATACTGCTGTTGTATATTCAGCCCACAGCAGTCTCAAGTGTGTATGTGTGTAATATATAATAGAGAGAGAGAGTGTAAAAAAAAGGAAAAACAGTACAAAAATATAGGAAAAAAGTGGCGTGGCCACACATTGGTCAATAATGTCCACTTTTTTCTATTTTTTGTGCTGTTTTTAATTTTTTACTCTATTGTAAGGAACCATCTGGATTGCTGGTTGGGATGGCTTTGCACATAAATTGATGGTAATTTTTGGTGCTGTTCCAATTTTTCACTATAAATATAATGTATGTCTGGGTGGAGGCGGAGCATGGGTGGAGGCAGAGCTGGGGTGGTGGCTGAAAGGAGTCTCAGGGGTGACCCCAAAATTTTGGCAGTACAGGGGCCCTGAAATTCCTACTGGCAGCCCTGATTGTGTTCCATGAATGGGAACAACTTGTAATTTATTTTTTCTATATTTTGCATTGCACTTGCTGTTGCCAGGCAGATTCCTGCTCCCTGAAGTTTGTCCCTATGCCTCTCCTGTAGTTGATCATGTGTTAGCTTGCTCCTCCCTTCTCCCCCAGTGTTCAGTTTCTTGTAGCCATGTTCTGGATCACACGTGTATGTCCCTGTAAGAATTTCTATTTCCACCTGTTGCATTAAACTTAATAACAAAATTTCAGAAGAAAACAGCTCTGTTTCTCCTGGTCTTTACTACAAGTCAGTGTGACTGAGTTGGCACTGTCTGAGGACGCATGGCATGTGAGTACAACAGCCTAACAATTTTCTAAGAGATTATCAAAACAATTAAGGTACCGTCACACACCGCAAACTCAGCTGGCGATATGCGGCAATCTAACGTGTGCGCTCACGTTTTTCATGGTCGCCTCAGATCACCTATGGCAGCATCACACGCCGCAATTTCGCACTGAAGCTAAGGCGATGTGTCGCTCTGGAAATCGCCTCACCTTCAGCGGAACCAATCTTGCCTAATTCCATCGGCGCTTCACATGCAGCAATCTCAAAGGCAATGTGGGCGCACATGTTCAGCACGGCGAGGAGATAGGCGTGCCACATTGGTTTACACCGCGCCCCATACACGCTCATTGGACAACGCAACAGCATTACGATTGATCAGCCTGCTCTGGAAGGCTGGCTAATACATGACACCATTGTCTATCGTAGTTTGCACAGAATTTGCGAACGGTTGTGTTGCAGAAGATGTGTGTGGCACTGAACGGACAGCTCTTCAAATATGGCACGGTGTCAACCGACAGCCAAAGGGAAGACAGTAGCCCACACCAATAATTTCAGATGAGGGGCAGACTACAGCACGCTGAGGCACGCCTACGGGAAATCATAGACAACGCTCTTTCCATCACTATCGCCTTGTCAGACGCCACAACATGGAAATATTGCCTTAACGATTGCACCTGATTACTGAGCACTGTTTAGGAATCAGGCGACGGCCGAAGGGTGATTTATCGCCATGAAAACACTCAATCACACGCTGCAACCCTGAGACAATTTCATTGCGATTTCAACGGGGCAAAATATCGCCTTTCAGATTCCCAGGCGTGATTGCGGCATGTGACGGTACCTTTAGAAACTCATATTGCCTTGAAGAGTCAAAATAGAACCCCAAACTGCTGACGCTGTAGTTCAGGGTGATTGCCCCTAATCAGTGCAAAGTCTAAGCCCTTGTCTAAGCCCCTCATACAGCTATATCAGATCCCACTCTTTGCACCAATGAAGGGCAGTCACCCCAAAATGTAGTATGTAGATTGGGGATCTGATCTGGCATACATCCTAAATCATATTGAAAGGCTTGTTTGAGATTCAATGATGATTTGTAGGGTTGCTATTTTTAATAGGCGCCACTAGAGTTTGTCTACTTCCTTGACTTGTAAAATGAACAGGAAATGGAAATGACAACTGTTGTGTGAAAAGGCTCAAACATAATGTGAACAGAGCCTTCCTTTATTCACATTATGGCGAAGATGATTCATAAGGGCTCGGACACACTCTCCTAGTTACATCCGAGTTTGACGGACGAGACTCGGAACAGGCTGGAGCAGTGACCCTAAACGGCCTCTCCCTGTCAGCTGCTTGTGTTTCTGTGCGGCATCGCATTCCCCGTCCAGAGAGAGAGAGGCCGTTCCAGGGTCACTGCTCCAGCCTGTTCCAAGTCTCGTCCGTCAAACTCGGATGACTGTGTCCGAGCCCTAATATGTTACAACTGATTACAATGCATTTTATGGAAAACTGTAAGTAATGGTGCCTCTGTGAAAAGGCACAAAGGAATAAATATTTATTTTTCATCCTTCCGGCTATGTGGCTATGTTCACACAGGGTGTTTTACTGCTGTTTTGTATGTTTTTTTCTTGGTTTTATGCAAACACATGCTGCTTTGTACAGTACCAGCAAAACCTATGAGATTCCAGAAATCCTATGCACACACAGTTGCTTTCATTTTTCCTGACTGTAAAGGGAAATGTGCTCTTTTTTTGAAAGAAGCAGCATGTCAATTCCTTCAGTGTTTTTGCAAACAGTTTTTCACCCATAGAAAGCATTGAGGAAGTGCAAAAATGCAGGAAAAAAACACAGCTTTTTTCTGCCAAGAGATCAGGCTTTGCTGCAGATAAAAACGCCCTGTGTAAACATACACTTAGGGTATGAGAAAACCTCAAGGACATAATATTTGTAACCCAGGTGTGCTACTTCCACCAATTACAAGGCTATGTGTCCACTGGATGTTTTTTTTGTTTTTTTTTGCTGCGTCTGTCAGCTGCACAAATGCAGCTGTGTAAAACAAAAGCACCACAAACATATCACATTTGTGCTGCGTTTTTGCATGTTACAAACGCAGCACAAATAATGGTCACACAAAGACCGACAGACAGACACAGAGACAGACACACACAATGTCAGACAGACATGCACAGAGACAGACACACACAAAGACAGACAGACACACGCACACAGAGACAGACACACACAATGTCAGACAGACATGTACAGAGACACACACATACAAAGACAGACAGACACACGCACACAGAGACAGACACAGACACAATTTCTCTCCCTAACTGGCGAGCCCATGGCGATCCCCGGTGATTTCTTACTTTTGGAAATCAGTAGGACCTGTGGGTATAGTCCTTCCAGGACCTGTGCACCATGTGACAGGCTGAGTCACATGACCAGACACATGGCGCAAGCTCTGGAAGGATGATACACAGCTGTCATTGGTGCATAGAGGATGAATCACCAGAGCTCACCATGGGCTTGCCAGGAAGGGTGAATATTGAAGTGTTTTTGCAGTGGAAATCGCAGAAAAAGAACCTCACAAACAGACTGTGGAAATACCCATCCGTGTGTGATGTGTTTTGGGGAGTTAAAATGGAGTCTATGGGAGAAACGAAGCCCAAAAATGGGCATGTTAACCGACAGGGAAAATGCAGATGATTGATGCAGCAAATAAGCAGCACCCACAAATGGGCACAGCTTTTTGTAAATCACATTGACTTTAATGTTAAAGCTGTTGGTGATGCAGAAATGCAGCAAAAAAAATGTAGCACAAATGCACAGTGGGCACATAGCCTAAGAACCAGAGGCACAAGAAGTGCACTATTGCCCTATTAAAGTGCCAACCAAGAGAAGTCCACACAAGTGTTCCTGAATGCAAAAAGTGATGCAACAAAAAGACCTTCCTAAAGTGCAATGTTGACTGAGAAAAATCATACAATTTAAAGTCGGTGATTACCTATTCTCAGATCCAATATGATGTGTCTCCGTGTACAGGTACATGTCTGCCAAGCCCCGACACGTGTTTCGTATCAGCTTCTTCACAGGGCTGTCATTGCCGTTGCACTTTAGGCATTTAGGCAGGTATTTTTGCTGTTTGTTAAGCCTGCTACTGGAATGAGGGCTTGTTCCCTCTCCATGGGGGTCCCATTATCTGATATATTTGGGTGATCTATGCTGTATTAACCCATTATCTACCAATGTCCTTTTTTTGGGACGCCTAATCTTTTGCTTCTAGCAACTAAGATTTTATAATTATGTCCAATTTTTTGTGTTGTGTTTGTAAAATGAATGTTTTCAAAACAGGAAATCATGTCATTGTCATTTTTAATTGAATATTCTTCCACCCAGAGAGCTTTCAAAACACCTATTTTCAAAAAGGAAAATTGCTGATTTGGCAAGTAATGGGTTAACTCATTTCTGCTCTTTTTGACAACTGTGTACTATTTTTTTCCCCGTATTGGAATTTGTCTCTATCGATTTGTGCATTTCCCTTTGTTTTTTTTCACTTTATTCTAACTATTTCCAAAAGGTATAAAAAATTTTTGCTCACGATGTGATAAATAATCAGTTTTTACATTCAAGGTCACTTGTGTGGACTCCTCTGTGTTGGCGCTTTAATAGTGCAATAGTGCACTTCTTGTGCCCCTGATCTTCATACACTTAGCCAATAACAATACAGGGTGAGTTTGCTGTATTTTTTTGCCCCAAAACCACAGCAGAAATTCAGGTGAGATGTTTATATACAAATTTTCTCACATATGAATCCCTGTGCTGTTTTTGCTGTGATTTTCCAGTTTTGGTTTGAAATTGAAAATACCGTATATACTCGTGTATAAGCCGACCCGTGTATAAGCCGACCCCCCTACTTTTGCCCCCAAAACCTGGGAAAATTTATTGACTCGTGTATAAGCCGAGGGTGGACCCCAGCACAGGTATACAGCCCCCAGCAGTGTGGTATACAGCAGCCTCCCCAGTGGTATATACAGGCCCCAGCAGTGTTACAGCAGCAGCCCCAGTGGTATATACAGCAGCAGCCCCAGTGGTAGTATACAGCAGCCCCAGAGGTATATACAGCAGCCCCAGTGGTAGTATACAGCAGCAGCCCCAGTGGTAGTATACAGCAGCAGCCCCAGTGGTAGTATACAGCAGCAGCCCCAGTGGTAGTATACACGCAGCCCCAGTAGTATATACAGCCCCAGTGGTAGTATATAGCCCCAGTGGTAGTATATATACAGCCCCAGTGGTAGTATATAGCCCCAGTGGTAGTATATAGCCCCAGTGGTAGTATATAGCCCCAGTAGTAGTATACAGCCCCTGTGGTAGTATATAGCCCCAGTGGTAGTATATATACAGCCCCAGTGGTAGTATACAGCCCCAGTGGTAGTATATAGCCCCAGTGGTAGTATACAGCCCCAGTGGTAGTATATAGCCCCAGTGGTAGTATACAGCCCCAGTGGTAGTATATAGCCCCAGTGGTAGTATACATACAGCCCCAGTGGTAGTATATAGCCCCAGTGGTAGTATATAGCCCCAGTAGTAGTATACAGCCCCAGTGATAGTATATAGCCCCAGTGGTAGTATACATACAGCCCCAGTGGTAGTATATAGCCCCAATGGTAGTATATAGCCCCAGTAGTAGTATACAGCCCCAGTGGTAGTATATAGCCCCAGTGGTAGTATATAGCCCCAGTGGTAGTATACATACAGCCCCAGTGGTAGTATATAGCCCCAATGGTAGTATATAGCCCCAGTAGTAGTATACAGCCCCAGTGGTAGTATATAGCCCCAGTGGTAGTATATATACAGCCCCAGTGGTAGTATATAGCCCCAGTGGTAGTATATAGCCCCAGTGGTAGTATATAGCCCCAGTAGTAGTATACAGCCCCAGTGGTAGTATATAGCCCCAGTGGTAGTATATATACAGCCCCAGTGGTAGTATATAGCCCCAGTGGTAGTATATAGCCCCAGTGGTAGTATACAGGGCCCCAGCAGGGCCCCCCTCATAATTTGGCGCCCCCACCTCAGTTTCTGGGCCCCCCGCATGCAGCGCTGCACATATACATTACGTGTCTAGCAGCTGTTACCCTCCGGTGGCAGATCGCGGCTCCCGGCTCCGGGCTCCATCTTCCTCGCTGTCTTCCTGCTTTGTGACCGGCGCGATGACGTCATCGCGCCGGTCACATGACAACCAGGAAGACAGAGAGGAAGATGGAGCCCGGAGCCGGGAGCCGCGATCTGCCACCGGAGGGTAACAGCTGCTAGACACGTAATGTATATGTTCAGCGCTGCATGCGGGGGGGCCCAGAAACTGAGGTGGGGGCGCCAAACTTTGAAGGGGGCCGTATGACTCGCGTATAAGCCGAGGGGGGGACTTTTCAGCCCAATTTTTGGGCTGAAAAACTCGGCTTATACGCGAGTATATACGGTATACTGATTTTCAAGCAGTGACATTACAAAACTGAAGCAAAAACCATGCAAGTTTCAACTTCTGGCAAGGTGTCCAGGCTATGGTCTGTAGTCTGACTGAGCGGTCTCCAGAGCTTCATCTCCTTCTCGCTGCTGTTGTCATGCCCCTCTGGGCGTGAGAATTCATTCTCTTGGGCACTCCCAATTTGAAATTTCTGTCTCCTCCTTACAGGTATGATGCGCCGGCCGGACGTCATTTGCAGTCTGGTGCATTGTGGCTGATTATCGGGTGTTCGGGCCGGCTTTGATATGCGCACTGCACATGCTTCGGAGCCAGCCTGTACAGCTAATACACCCCCACAATACACCAGGCTAGAAATGACGTCCGTCTGGCGCATCATACCTGTAAGGAGGAGACAGAAATTTCAAATTGGGAAATCGTAGGAGAATGAATTCTCACTCCCAGAGGGGCATGATAACAGCAGCGAGGGGGGAAGACGGAGCCCTTGAGACCGCCTATGTCAGTCTACGGACCATAGCCTGGATGCTTCATTTGCATGCGAACATGTAAGTCACAAAGTCTTTTTTCACAGCCAATATAGGACCGTTTTAGGCCAGAGAGGGGTGGTTAGGGATGTGCTAGGAAGGTGCAGGGACAGGTAGTAATAGGTTAGGGGTAAAAACGAGCTGACAGGTTCCCTTTAAAGTGATACAAGTATTATTCCCAAATATTCCTAGAGATGCCTTAGCAAAGATGTTACATATTTAGCACTGGATGCACCTAAATGACATCTTACAATTGTTTTACTCAAAGATGTGACATGTTATGAAGATATTAAAAGAAAGTAAAATACATTGTTGTCAATTGTTTGCCTGTAACACATAACTTTTACGTCAAGTTCTTCATATCTCGTCTCCGCATATGAAATGTCATCGACAATCTCTGCCAAAGAAAGAAAACCCTTCATTTCATGAGTGACTAAGTTGTGCTGTGTTTTTATTTTTGTAACGTGTCTTCGCTCGGCTTTGCCCTTATGTTTTACACACTACACTGACTTTCATATGTTGATATTAAGAGGTTTTGTTTTATCTCACAGTATAAATATTGCACTAAAAGGAGCAAGTCAGGAGCCAATGTAGTGTAAAATGAGGCGATAACAGTAAAGAGTCTAGATGAAGGGTTTAGCGGAGACTAGTTACACTGTACTGAACCATAAACAGGCTCGCAAATGAGAAATACCTCATCCCTTCCATTTGTAAATGCATGTGCTCTTTGGGAGAAATAGCTAAAAGGGAAAAAAAGTTTTATAAACCCGATGACAAATAAAATATTAATATGCTCCATTTCCCTGCTGTGAGCCTCCGCATAACTGTCAGCAGTGGAATACATTAAACAGTAACAATATACTCATCTTCAAAGAGTAAAAGAAAATGTTATATTCCTATTCCATCCCAACCAAACCAGCTGCAATTAGACATGTTCACCTATAGAGGGCACTGTCTAGTTTAATTTGTTATACAGGATGAGCTGCAAAAAAACTTCACACTCGTGTCTTCAACGCAAACGTTTCTCTATACATTTAGGAGCTGAAGTTAAAATCTATGGGAACCGTATTTTATACTTTATTTCAAAATGCTTCTAAACTTCACTTCATATCTAAAGAAAATAATAATCAGATGTACATAGTTTAATTCTATGAGAAGTAAGATAAAGTATCAAATAATGTAGATATCACAGTAAAAAAGAATATTACAGAGGATGTATCCTGTCTGCTGTTTTCATGTGATAAGTATAAAAAACTGGCCGTGTGCTGTAACCAAGCTAAACTCAGTATCTAAAAGGGAACTTATCATTTAAACAAAACAGAACTTGTTCTGACATGTCCTAGATTCTGAGAACTCCATAGATGGCAGAAGTGATAACCTAAACTCTTCCGTCTACTTATATAAGTATTCATTACCAACTTAAAGGGGGTTGTCTGCTACTTGGACAACCACTTCTCATTCCCCATGTTCGCCCCAATTAAAATAAATGTATAGCAGGAAAAGGGAAAAGGGTAGAAGGCAGCTCATCGATTAGTTGGAACACCTGCAATTATCAGGAATAGATCTGCCAGGACAAGCCCTGGTCCTCGGCTATGTAGAATATTTTAGAGAGGAGAAATTCAGCAAATCAGTGTTTCAATTTAAAACGTCCACTTTATTTCATGAGTATAAAAACTTCACATCCACAGACGCAACCAACGTTGCAACCGATGCATTTTAACCTTCGGTGCAGGTACGGTTCCAGCAATGTTAGAACTCACATTCCAGAGCCCAAATGAAATTGTTATGACTAGGGATGAGCGAGTATATGCGTAACTATTCGGTACTCGCCTAATACTACGGTATTCGAGCTACTCAGTACTCTGCAAGCTTCCTTGCAAATTACTCGTTAAGAGTAGTGAGGAGTACATTCACTTTTGTAGTGTATCTATACAGTATACACAGCGAAAGTGAAATAAAAGTTAACAAAAGGTGTTAAAAATAAAAAATTGCATACTCACCTATCCAACGGTTGTCCTGGGACCTGAAAAGAACACAATCGATGGGCTGCCAGGACCTTAAGTCTGAAGGCCAATCAGATGGCCGGTAGCAATCAGTTAGTGTGTGACATCACACACCACCTGATCGCTACCAGCCATCTGATTGGCCATTAGACTTAAGGTCCTGGCAAGTCATTGATGTGTTAGAACATTTGATGGGCCAATCAGATGGCCGGTAGCGATCAGGTGGTGTGTGACATCACACACCACCTGATCACTAGCGGCCATCTGATTGGCCATCAGACTTAAGGTCCTGGCAGGCCATCGGATGTGTTCTTTTCCGATCCCGGGGCAGCTGTCGGATAGGTGAGTATGTTATTTTTTTATTTTTAACACCTTTTATTAACTTTTATTTCACTTTCGCAGTGTATATAGATAAACTGCGAAAGTACTTGTATTTCTCATTGACTGACATTGGACTCGCTACTCGTAACGAGTATTAGAACCTATTCGTTACAAGTCTAGTGAGTCCGAATATTTCACTACTCGCTAATCCCTAGTTATGACGTGTATACCCATCACCTCTGGCTTCCTTCTCCCCACCTTTGCTGCAGCTACCGCTCAATTCTGGTAATTGGTTGTGTGGCTCGCGTATCATGACAATGACAACCGGGCACTGGGAGCTGTGCCTGGACATCGCAGGAACTGTGCCGGAACCAGAGAAGAGTATACGTTTTTTTATGTAAATGCGGTAACACATGGGAAATGAGAAGCGGTTGTCCAAGTGGACAACCTCTAAATACCAGATCTCAATTATAAAAATTACTGACCTGTCAGAATTTTGCTAAAAAGATTGATATCCTTAATTTCTTTCAGTCAGAGTCAATTTTCATTTTTGTAATCTTTCTTTTTTTCTTTCCCTTTTCCTAGAATTGTTATTTATTTTTTTAAACAAAACAATTAAAGAGGTTATGTGGTATTTATTTTAATACAATGGCTAAAAAATACAAAATAATATACTCACCTACCAGATCAGCAACATTGATCCTCACTGCTGCCTGTGTTCCCTGGCAGCTCCTTATAGTATAGGGCTTCATGTGATTTCTGGAGCCAATGACTTTCACTTGTACTCATTCACATTCTTTCTAAGCTGAAACAAGCAATCATGGTTCCTGTTCAGACAAAATAGGAGTGCTAAACCTGTATAAAAACATAAGGTGCATGCACACAGAGTAGCAATACAATTAAAAACCATAGTGTACTAAGTTAACAGCATTTTGTCATAGAAGCCATCCCACAGAGACAAGGATGGTCCTTAGCTCTAGTAACCTACCTCGTCATGTGCCAACCAGACCTCAAGTAGATAGGGGCAGAAAAGGACCAATGTCTGTCTGTATTGGGACCTTTCTCTGGAAAGCTGAATACATAAAAGAGCTCTTGACTCCAGTAATTTGCACACTTCTGTGCTGTGTAATAAATCTTCAGTGCTTGGCAGGCAGGACTGTGGACTCAGGTCATGTGACTCCGATGACATCATTACAGATCCTTCGGCACTTCTATATTGCTGCCTGCGCATGATTTGCCAGCATCCTACAGAAGGCAAAAGTACATGTCCCCCAGTGAAAACTATCCTGTAACATCAACTTGGACTTAACTACAGCTAAAGTATATACACAGGACTTTGCAAAAAAAAAAGAGCCTTATCACTAACAGATAGGTAGTTGCTACCTACTTACCTATGCTCAACGCTGCTTTTTGCCAACACAGAGCAGTCAGAGATTGTTCCTGCCAGCGATTCTGCTACTCCCGCTGACGTGATGTCACCAGAAACTGGAGGCTTCTTGTTTTCTCTACTCTGTTGACGGGTATTACTGCCAATGTCATAATGATAGACAGCCAGCTCCCCTAGCCAGGTAGCAGAGAGCCAGAACTTAATCAGCATGAAGTTGGCGGTCCTGTCCCATCTACAGAGAAAAGCGGAAAAGAAGCCACCGTTAACGAGGTCATTGTATTACCAACAGGAGCACTCTGTGCCAGCGATTAATGGTGCCAAGCACAACAAGCAGGTAGGTGGCAACCACCTGCCTCTTGGTTAGTGCTTAGGCACTTTCTTTTAAAGTCCTAGATATACCACTTAAAGGGATTCAACCTCCAGGAGTTAATCACCTGTAAATCAGTGCAGCAGGTGATTGATGTGTGCAACAGGTGTAAATCAGTGCAGCAGGCGCGATTGATGTCTTTTTTTATTACTCTCCTGTGGGCTTGTCTTTCAGCTGTCAGCTGAACTCCCCCTCCCTCTCTTCAAAGTAAAATGAAAGGCTGAATGAGAAGGAGTGGGGGTTCAGCTTACAGCCAAAAGACAAGCTCATAGGGGAGTAATAAAAAAAGCCAAATAGTGATGTCATGCTGCACATGTTTTAATCACCTCCTGCACTGATTTACAGGGAGTTACATCCTGCTGGTTGGTTCCCTTTAACTCAGTAGGTGCCAAATATTTTGATTGTTAATATCTCCAGGATGCAGAGGCGAAATAAAATAAAATGTTTTAATCCTTTCTGCCGCCACTATTACATTGTTTGTCCAGTGCAACTTGAAAAATTTAATTCAAGGTCCTTTTATTGCAACTTTTGATGCTGTTTACTCACATATATATCCATATAGGCAAGTACCGGTAATCTCTGAAATTGTTTCAAATTGTTGCCTGTAGAAACATTATATCAAGTCCTACATTATAATATTAGAATATATTTTCCAAACTACGACTTAATGATAAGGAAGGCATTTTCCTTATATAAAACATATTGTACAAGAGACTGGGATTTCATTCTTCTCTTTGATTCTTTTGATGATTGTGTAGTCTGTCCTCATTGCTTTGTTAACGTTCTGCTGGGTGCATCTGTATTTCCTACATCTGTATGTCATCTTATAAGCATGAATACGCTCTAATCCAACTTAGGGCTTGGTTTCATTATTTTAAAAAATCTTCAAATATGCTTGAACAGCCTTCCGCAGACCAAAATTGTATACAGCAAGCAAACTTTTCCAGTTCACACAAATACCAAGAGACACATTAAATTACTCATGCAAACAAAGCAAAGAAAAATTATCTGGCTGAACAGACATACATATTTCAACTAAAGAACAATCAGTCTCTGTTGGATAAATCTCAGTGAAAAAGAAGATAAAATAGTGCACAGTTGAATGTATCTGTGACTCATTATGTAACAGAAGCAAGAAAAGAAAAAAAAAAAAAAAAAAAAAGCAGTTTTGCATATAGATTACTTCAGAGAGCTCGGACCAAATCTCCTGGACAGAATTTATGTGGTCGTATATTGAGCATTTGTAATGATACGGGGAATGTCCACTTCAGACACGTTTAGAAGCAAAGCGCTCTGTTAATGGCTTTTACTTAAACAATTACAAAAAAGGTTTGTTATGGGAGACCCAACTGCAGAATTCAATGGTGTACGGTGTACAAAGAACCACTGAGTAGATTACCAATAACAGTCAGGGGGAATAAAGGGAATCAATTACTATGTGCACTATTTAACAGGTGCTGCCAGTATAGTGAAGGCAAATGTATGCAACATTTACAGGTGCATCTCAATAAAATAGAATATCATTCAAAAGTTCATTTATTTCAGTAATTAAATACAAAAAGTGAAATGCATATATTATATACAGTCATTAAAAACAGAGCGATCTATTTCATGTGTTTATTTCTGTTAATGTTGATGATTATGGCTTACAGCCAATGAAAACCCAAAGTTCATTATCTCAGAAAATTAAAGAATGAAGGATGATTGGTGAAAAAAAAATAGAAGTTTGAATAAAAAGTTGCACTTTTGTAGCCATTTTCTGCGACCCGCAGATCTGGGGCTGTGATCTGGGGCTGTGTGACAGCTTATTTTTAGGGATGGGCGAACATCTCTTATTTCTCTGTGTTCGATAGCGGGGTCGGCCTGTTAAAGCAATGAAAGTGTTAATCCCGCTGTTATACAATCTCTCACCCGTTCTTGCCGCTTGCACCTGAAGATCATCTCTAGAATTTGCCCGTTTCTCACCTTGGAGACCACAAAAACCCTCACTGTGGCTCTGATTCACTCCCGCCTTGACTATTGTAATTCTCATTTAATTGGCCTCCCCCGCACTAGACTCTCCCCTCTCCAGTCCATCCTTAATGCAGCAGCCAGGGTCACCTATCTGTCTAACTGTTACTCGGACACTTCCACTCTGTGCCAGTCATTGCACTGGCTGCCTATATACTATAGGATCCATTTCAAACTGCTTGTTCTCACCCACAAAGCTCTTCACAGTGCAGCACCTCCCTACCTCTCCTCCCTCATCTCTGTCTATCACCCCACCCGTTCTCTTCGTTCTGAAAGTGACTTTAGACTAATGGTGGGTTTACATACAAGGATATCATTACCGATATCGTTAGCAAAGTCACGTTACAGAAATCGTACAAACGATATGTAATTATCATCAGTGCGATGTCACACACAAGGATATCGGTAACGATATCCATTTTGGCAGCGCGCCAGAATTGGAGGGAGATTTTTCCATTCGATGATGAGCAATGCTGTTACAATAATGTGCCAGCGTTGTGACAGCAGCACTGGCACAATATTGTATGTTAAAAAGTCATTCACATTTGACTGTGAAATCCCTTCATGATTTCATATGTAAAAGCCGCTCCTGAAGCTCTGTGCTACATGTTGGCACAGAGCTGCAGGAGCGGGTATATAAAGCCAGTGTTTAATGGGTTAATGTTAGTGTGCCACATGGCCCCAGAGAGTGCCCACACTACCCTGGAGCCATGTAGCTAGAAACATTTGCAACGCTCAGGTTATTTCATGTACTTTGCAGAAGCTGAACACTGTCGGCTCTGCTATATCCATTCATAAAAAGCCGGCGGCTCCTGTCATTTGACAGTGCGGCGTGAACAATTGCTAAACAGGGCGTGAACAATTGCTAAACGGCTTTTATACAGCAGTTCTATGGGCACCGCACAGCCATAGGAGTGCTGTATAACCGTTCAGCACCCTGGATAGCGGAATCTACATTACGCATTTAGCGTTAGTACCTGGCACAGCTACCTATTCATGGAGCTGTTTAGCAATTGTTCACACCGCACTGTCAAATGACAGGAACGGCGGCTTTTTATGAATGGATATAGTAGAGCCGACAGTGTGCGGTTTTTGCAAAGTACATGAAATAACCTGAGCGTTGCAAATGTTTTTAGCTACATGGCTCCAGAGTAGTGTGGGCACTCTCTGGGGCCATGTGGCACACTAACATTAACCCATTAAACATCGGCTTTATATACCCGCTCCTGCAGCTCTGTGCCGACATGTAGTACAGAGCTGCAGGAGTGGCTTTACATGTGGAATCACAGCCCTATAATGCATTTTAATGCACTTTTGGTACATGACAGGGGCAGGAATAGGAGACTTTTGAAACGATATCGTTCTTCTTGCCGTCACACTGCACAATGTACCTGGTTAATTGAACATTAATTGGACAACGAACGATAGATTTGAGGTCAGGATCTCAAATATTGGATGAAAGATCCCACAATCTTTTCATCCTACATCATTCATATTACGCAAGGATGCACAAATAATATCTTTGGAACGATCACATATCTAAGACGTTTCAAGGATATCGTTCAGGATATCCTTTTGTGTAAAGCGGCCTTAACTTCTGCATTAATCCGAACCTCCCACTCCCGGCTCCAAGACTTCTCCCGAGCTGCACCGATTCTTTGGAATGTTCTACCCCCAGAAATTAGGTCTATCCACAACTTACATAGTTTCAGGCGATCCCTAAAAACACATCTTTTTAGGGAGGTCTATCATGATCCCTAGTCAAAATCATTTAGACATAGCCTATCCTCTCCACCAGTCTCACATGCATCACAAATAATGGTTGGTGGTCACTTATACTGCTCTTATCTGTTACCCATTTCCTCAAACTAACTATACCATCAGTGTAAATAAGCCCCTGTACTTTGTGTCACCCCCATCTCATTCTTAGAATGTAAACTCTTATGAGCAGAGCTGTCACTATTTTGACTTAATTATTGTATTTGTATTGTATTATATTATGTATTGTATTGTATTTTGTATTGTATTTTCTGATAATTGTTTCTTATGATTGTTTGAATATGAACCTCTGAATTGTGAAGCGCTGTGGAATATGTTGGTGCTATGTAAATAAAGATTATGATTATTATAATTATTATTATTATATTTACCGGGTGTGCATTCAGGTTTCCTGGTGTGATGCACGATGCGTCACTTTCGGGACACCCCTTATTTTTTGCACGAATGTGATTGTCTGTTGGAGCCAGTCACATGACTCATCCCCCAGCAACCCGGAAGTGACACTGCGCCGCCGCACAGCTGCACTGTATAACGCAGACCCATAAGTATAATCAGGAGGATTAGCAACACTTTCATTACTGTAACAGGGCGGCCCCGATCCCGAACACGGGGAAATAAGAGATGTTCGCCCATCCCTACTTATTTTTTATGCCTTGAACTGACGTTTCTAAGGCGGGCGTCACATGCTACGATATTTGTAAAGACATCGCTGGAATGTGCCTGATTTGGCATCACTCCTACGACATCGTTGCATGTGACAACATGATCTGACTAGTGATAAGTGGTCAGATCGTTATATACAGATATGAGAACCGGACCCCATATCAGACGATGTGGATCATTAAATCTGCTGCATCGGTCTGTGTGACACCGCGATAACCGATGTCCTGACTGATTTCTCCTATTCACATCACTAACAAGCATCAATCGCTGGTTGTGTGAACAATCCCTGCACGTAACATCGCTGCTGCGTCCTGAACCTTATCTATACATGTGACACCTCACTAAGATGTTGAGCACGAGCGCACACTACTGACATCGTTATTGAGTTCCCACACAAAATCGTACTGTGTGACGGCCGCCTAATGATAACATTCTTGGGTAGACATGATGTTTTGATCACCTGTTATTGCATTTTATTGCAGTGTTGTGGCAACCAAAAAACACACCGTCATTTGGGCATTTTAACTTTTTTTTTCTTTTATGTAGTTTACCAATCAGAAAAATTGATTTTATATTTTCATAGATCTGGCATTTCTGAATGAGGCAATACCAAATGTGTCGTTTTTTGTAATAGTTTTATTTTCAATATGGCAAAAGGAGTGTGATTGAAACTTTTATTTTTTTTATTTTATTCATATTTTTAGAAACTTTTTTTACTATTTCTTTATTTTACTTGACCTCTTATGGTGGGTTTACACGTCGCGATATCGGCGTCCAACTCTGACCAAAAGTCACGTGGGTCGTGCGTTGGCCCCGATATCGTTCGTGTGTTGTATAGTATAAATGTCCAACACGATGCACGAACGATGCCAAAATTATATCGGGGATCGAATGAGCCTGCTCTCCAACGGCCCGATATTGGATGGGCGTTGTGGCAGGATCGTGCTGTGTAAACGCCCAACTACGATGTGGAGTACAACTTCCCCTATCCTGTCCCATGTTAAATGGTCGTTCCTGGGTCGGCCGTACAAGGGGGCGGACACATCGTACAGGCGTTGTCTGCTGATATCGCGCTGTGTAAATCTCAGATGCGATCTTGGAAATCTGGCCCGAAAAAGCGCGCTCCCGCGGCGTCGGATCCAACATCGGACCGACGTTGAAACGTGTAAAGTAGCCATTAAGGTGCCTCAGTGTCTGGTCGCTTGTGCTGTACAGTGCTGTGCTGTGATGCATGTCTCAGCACTGCAGAAATGATAATCTCATGTGAATGATGCCACTCTTACAGGAAGCGATTCATAAGAATGACAGGTATCATCATCTGACCCCTCACTGTCATGACAACATATCAGCGCCCCATGATCGTGTCACAATGATGGTGGCGAGGAATTGTACAGTCCCCGCTGCAGCATGCTAGATCACACTGTCAGAGTTTGACAGCAGGATTTAACAGGTGCACCTGTTAGCCAATCAGATCAGCGGACGTGTGCAGGGAATGATGTGAGCTCAGCACATGAGCTTGCATCCCAGGGAGGGACACGACCAAGGAAATAAATATACATCCTTGGTGGTCAAGGGGTTAAATGCAGCTTTACTTGCTCTTGGCTACATTTTTCCTTAGCCAGGTTTGGACCTAATTCATCATTTGTGACTTTGCAAAAAATATATACGGTATATATTTATTCAGTTGATTAATAACTTGCCACATATTTTTAATGCTGATGTAGGTTTTTGCCATAAAAAGACGCAAAAAAAATTTGAAGACCAAAAAAGAGCATCTTTGATATTGCACAACATTCATTAACAAATCCACTTGGCGTGCAGAATTTGGTGCAAAAATTGAACAGTGTCACAAGACAAAAAAAAGAAAAGTCCAGATAAAGATGATGTAAATGATAATTTGGAGCCTATTGTTTTATTTTTATAAATACATCCAAAAACACTTGTGGGTCATCATCACAACAGAACACAAATGATGAGCTGTGCTGCTTATTAACAAGTCTTGGAGACTTGGCGTACCACCGCTGAGCTCACCGTGTGAGACAATCAGCAGATTATTGGATCGTAAAACTCTGTAAATGGATTGAAATGTAATATTCTCAGTGACAGCTTTATAGAGGGATCTACTATTTGGCCTCATGATCTGTGAGACTTTATAAGAGGGGCTTATAGGTCTCTGCAGCTGCTTGGCCTTATGACAGTTGGTTGATTACCAACTCACCCCACCACCCTTTCCCAGCTGTCAATTTCAAGTTATCAATAAGGTGAAAATAATGAAAGGAAAGAGGAACCCTGGACAAAAAGTGAAGAAGAGCACATGATCCACCGCGTAATATGTAGATACTTGTGAGGCAAAGTTCAAACAAATGTAAGATTGGTTAATGGGCTGTCTGTGAGCCCAAAGGACAGGGCTGTGGAGTTGGAGTCGGTGTCTATTTTGGGTGCAGTCAGAGTCAGAATTGGATGTTTGGATTACTGAATTTACAGCCATTGTTGTAGAGTTGGAGTCATGAAGTCAGAGTTAGTGTCCATTTTAGTGGAGTTGGAGTCAGAGCCGGATGTTTGGCTTTCTGACTCCACAGCCCTGCAAGGGACTGCATGTAGATAGCATGCTGGCCATTGTTAGTCAATAAATGATTTTCGATAAGGACCTCAGGTCTATGTGGAATAAGATCAGAGCCTGCACTGGTCTTGTCCATTTTACAGAGGAAACAGTGCTTGCTTAAAACCCAAACAACGTCTGCACCAAATCTGCCATGTGGACATGTGCACAGAGCTGCCCATGGATAATGTCATATCCACAATTTGTAGACAGTTGCAATCAGTGGTGTAACTTGAAGCTCATGGGCCCCAATGCAAAAGCTCCAATGGGCCCCCAATTATTTCAAATTTTGAATAGCATTAGTCTTTTTCTATAGGCCAAAGGGACTTTTGGGGCCCCCTAGGCTTCAGCACCCTGGTGGGATTGCAACCCCTGCACCTATTGTAGTTACAGTCCTGGTTGCGAGTCAAGGGATACTCTGAGCATCTCACTGACTTCACACACAATCTACAATAGCCACAATGAAGACGGTAATTTGCTTTCCCTCTGTTGCTGCTTTAACCTCCTCTTCAGTGAAGCTCATGGGCCCCGATGCGAAAGCTGCAACAGGACCCCCAATTATTGCAAATCTTTAATAACAGTGGTTAATTTCATCTCAGTAGCTGCGCTTTCAGTATGGCGGCAGCTTTTGAATGCTATTAACTTTCAGATTAACCCCATATCTGCAGGAAAATAGCATCTATGGACATTACAGGTTTCTTTAACCACTTGGTAGTTTCAGTGGCTGTCAACTCCTAGGCACCCCTTCTTAACAGCCAATCTTATGGCAGTCACGTGTCTTTATGTGACGTGCCCACTAAAGCTAACCGGCAGCTGCTGATGGGCTGCAGCCTTTCATCATTCCATCAGAGCAGAAGTCCACTCTTATAAGCTACTGTGTCCACTGATATTCTGCCACGGTCAAGAGACATAATGCCATGTAACATCAGGGAGACACAAAATCATCACACAAAAAACATTGCCAAATTGGCCAGTAAGAATAGTTTTTTTTTCTTATTGGAAATATAGCTTTTGAGAGGAGAAATCTCAGGCGTGGAGAAAATATATCCTACTCCCCTTCCCACTTTCAAGATTTAGGGTGGAAACACACAGTCTGAGAGGCATGCAAGTTACTTGACTCACCCGGCCTAGCCTCCTCCTCTCTGGATGGGAGTGTGGAGCTGCATAGAAACACATGCAGCTGATGAGCTCCCATCCAGAGAGCCGTCTGCTATCCTGAGTGAGTTATGTGAGACTCGTTCGAGTAACTTGCATGCCTCTCGGACAGTGTGTTTCCAGCCTTATACTTGGACACATATCCATGGAGAGGTATCTAAGCGTCGCATTCCTCCTTATGTAGAGTGTAAAAAAATCCCTGGTCTGTGGAGCGCTAGGACTAGAGATAAATGGCACTAGGGTTATTTTAGAAAAGGTTTCTTTATTAACCTCTTACAGGCCACTACGTGTTTCTGCAGCAGAGCGCTGCCTTCATCAGGTGATGTCTTGCATCACCTGATGAAGGCAGCGCTCTGCTGCAGAAACACGTAGTGGCCTGTAAGAGGTTAATAAAGAAACCTTTTCTAAAATAACCCTAGTGCCATTTATCTCTAGTCCTAGCGCTCCACAGACCAGGGATTTTTTTACTCTCAGCTTCTTGCACTTGTGCACACCTGGCAAGAGCAGCTCTGGACAAGAGATACCATTAATCCTAAATCCTGAGTTCCATGACCTAGCAATACAACACGGTCACCGTTGTAGGACCTGTGGTGACATCATTCCGATCATTGATCGCGACAGGAGCTGGAGCTCCCGGAGCAACTTTCGGTGCCTCCACTATACCTCCAGGCGGAGGTGGATTCACAGGCGTAAGACCGCAGTTGTGCAGGGTTGCACAACCACCTCTGGTGAGTGGCTACACAGCCCTGGGCCTAAATCCACTTCAAAAACTTTCTTCACATGCGCTCCCACCCCCTCCCCCCTTTTTGTCCTTATGTAGAGTGACATTGCATGGCTTATAAGCCTCCTTACAGTGGCATGACCGACAAACCACTCTCCACAAGAAGAAATATTACGCCTTAAATCACAGTCAGAAGCCTCTCATACAGCTAAATCAGATTCCAGGCTTTTCAGTGATGAGGGGCAACACCCTGAAATATGTGTCTGCAAGTTGAAATTTTTGTTTTTCTTATGTCCTTGGCATATGAAAAGGCTCACCAATGGGTCAATATATACTTTTAGGATTGCTACTTCCAATAGGTGGCAATAGAGTTCAAGTCATCTTCCTCTTTTTAGAGGCAATTTGTATATTTGTGGTTATTCATTTGAATGGCCGCATGTAATACTATTTCTCTCCACTAGTGGATGCTGTGGATTTAATAGCTGAGGACAAATTTTCAAGGCAAAATCAGATGTTTATCTATGAAACCACTCTTAAATAAAGGCATAATTATTTTAATTAATGAAAGAGTTTGCTGCTAACCACTTACAAATTCCTCAAAAGGCAGCCTTGAAGAAAGCTTGGCTAAATCTGAAGTTTGTGGCTGTGTTATTTAGAGACTAACGGAGATATGGACAGTCTTTTTTTGTTTTTTTGCCTACACTTCTGCCTGTCAGTTGTCATTCTTGCATTTTATAAGCATGTATCAATCTGAATAGATCCTTAATTATATACCAAAGAGATTCGAAGTAAGGAAGCACGATAAATACATATAACCAAAACCGGCAACAAGGGACCCCTTAAGCCTAGAAACTGCTAGAAATCCCAACTAATAAAATTACAAAAATATTGCTTTTATTAAAATTAAATACAATTAAAACCATAGGCTAAGACTAGTTTCACACTACTGGTTTCTGAATCCGGCGGTGTTAGGGTAAGTGCACACTGGCCGGGTTTTCGGCGGTTTACCTGTGTAAACCGCCGTTTTGTTTACATTAGTTTTATGTTAATTTATGTTAATCCAAACCGGCGTTTGGATTAACATTAAAACTAATGTAAACAGCCTTGGGCTGTGCACACACCGGCGGTTACCCAGCGTCATCCGTTGCTAACCCGCAGGTTTCCCAGCGGGTTAGCAAAGAATGACCATGTTCTAAAAAACGGCGGTTCTGCAGCGGCTGCAAGCAGAATCATGTGCTGCTTCCAGCCGCTGCAGAATCGCCGCCGAGAACCCGCTGGGCAGCCGCCGGATACCGCCCGCACATACCCGCCAGGAAGCCGGTGGACGGCGCCGGAGCTTCCTGGGCGGTCCCGCCAGCTGCCGCCGACAAACACGCCGGGTAAGTGTGAACTTACCCTTAAGGAGAAAACCTGCACCCCCCACAATTGTAAAACCTGATGCAACTATATGCTCCTGCACCAGTATGATTACTGCTGTAGCATCCAATTTCATCAGGTTCTGTTTTTTTTGACGAATCTGTTGAAAAATTACATGGAAACCAAGCAGAATCACTGTCCAGATTAAGAAAATCCACTCTGACTATAACAGCCAATCACAGAAGCTCTCAAACAGTGTGAGCTTCTCTGATTGGCTGTTTGTCTGACAGTGCAGTGAATATCTAATTAGCTTAATGGGTGGCCCCAGAAATAGTGGCGGGAGACAGGTGAACCCTATCTACCTATTCTATCCTGTCTATCCTGTCTATTCTTATCTCTGTGAGAAACACCATGTTAAAATCACTCTCCCTACGCTGTCCCTGTGCTGTCTGTGAGTGCGGTCCGTGATTTTTCTTGGACCCATAAACTTGCATTGGCGAGTCTCGTCTGACACTCACATGAAATCGCAGCATGTTGCGACTGACTCGTCATCCGAGTCTCGGACAAGAAAAAAATGTCCGACACCCGGAAATGTGCTCTCGGACATTGACTAACATTGGTCCCACTGCAACGCGATTTTTGGTCGGATTGCAGTCGTCTGAACCCTTAGACTTTTCCTCTGATTATTCTATTCTTGTTTTTGGCTACAAAAACTGCAACAGCACTCGCGTAAAAATATGCAGCAAATATGCAGCGTGCGAACGCACCCTAAAAGCCAGCATATTTTATACAAGTCCCCATACTAGTTTTTTTCTTGTATAAACTATCCGGGCTGTTAGCCGATTGTTTTACCGTAATTTACTGTAATTTTCAATGAATTAGAATATCATCAAATAGTTCTTTTGTTTCAGTAATTCAATACAAAAAGTGAAACGCATATATTATATAGAGTCATTACACACAGAGTGATCTATTTCAAGTGTTTATTTCTGTAAATGTTGATGATTATGGCTTACAGCTAATGAAAACCCAAAAGGTCATTATCTCACAAAACTAAAGTAGGAAGAATGAAGGATTTAAAACTGAACTGTCGTATTCCACCAGACATCAAACGGTGAATATAATATTGATTTATTAGTCAACGCGTTTCACGATTCCCTGAAACATGGCAATATGATATTGATAAATCCTGAGGAAGAGGCCAGCGAGTCCTAAAACGCTTTGACTAATAAATCAATATTATATTCGCCCTTTGATGTCTCATGGAATATGACAGCTTGGTTTTTAACCCTTCATTCTCCGTACTCTATATGCACCACGCTGGGGACTGCAGCAGCCGTGATCTGCTTTTATAGTGGTTGTGACTATCATAACCTCACAAGGTGAAGCCTCTGATACCTATTTAGGTCATATTTTATCTCTCAAATCATTCATCCTCCCTACTTTTATTTTCTGAGATAATGGCCTTTGGGTTTCCATAATCTCTAAACCATAATCATCAACATTTACAGAAATAAACAAGTAAAATAATGTTTGTAATGACTCTATATAATATTTGTGTTCCACTTTATATATTGAATTACTGAAATAAATTAACTTTTTGATGATTCATTGAGATGCACCTGCATTATTTTAGTAATTTGATTTCTAGCATTCTTTGATGTTAAGAGTTTCCTCTTTTTTTCTAGATTTGGTCATCTAATATATCCTTACGTTAAATTGTCCATCATCTACTTTCAAGTACAAGCAGGACAGTGGCGGGACACCCACGCTGGGACACCTAAACGGACCCCCTCGGCGATGACGACCATCCGCCAAGCCCCCCCGCCACCGAACCATCCACCAGGACCCCCTGCTGCTGCACACCACCTGCCAAATCCTGCCGCTGCCTGCTCACCCACCTCCATGCAGTCACAGCAGTTAGGAAAGACCACGGCTTGTGGCCTGTGCTGGAGATGGGGTACAGGCACCCTCTTGTGACTACAGAGGGCACCATACCCCATCTGATTCATTACAGGCCACAAGCTATGGTCTTTCTTGCTGGCTGTGTGCACAGAGCTGGGTGGACAGGCACCGGTGGGACACACACACACCACATATACAGACACACCACAGACATGCATGTACACACACATATACATACACATACATGGGCCTTGTACACACATATCAGCTTTTTTGACCATCTGTGCGTTTTTTGGGCTGTTAAAAAAACGCAGGCACGTTAACGCAGGGTGCATTTGAGTGTACATGCGTTTTTCAGCTCAACTTGCGTTTTTTTCCCCCAGTTCAAAAAACGCTGCGTGCAGCGTTTTTTGGGTGCTGGTAAAAAACGCAGGGGTTACTCCCAAAAACGCATGCGTTTTTTTAACATGGGGCCCTATGGAAAACGTATGCGTTAACGCAGGACACATATAGGCACCTGCGTTAACGCTAGCGTTTTTAAAAGGCACATTGAGGCACCCTGCGTTAACGCTAGCGTTTTTGCCTGCGTTTTTGGTGAAAAAATTACAAACTCCAAAAAGGATTATAATCCTTTCAGACACACAAGGGATATTTTTTGGCACTCTTAAAAAAACGCATGTGGTTTTAGGAGTGCTATGAAAAACGCAAATTGTGTGTGAACAATGCCATACATGTACTCACATGTATACACATACATGTACACACAGCATGCATACACATACACATAGTATAATGTCCCCACATGCACTTACACATGCACGCACTTACACATAAACATGCATACACACGCGCATACACAGATACATATATACACACTGTATAATGTCCCCACACACAAGCATGCACATACACACATGCATGCACATACACACAAGTGCTTAAACTCACGCAGATATACACATGCAGATACACACACACGCACATACACACAAACATGCATAAACACAATATTATGTCCCCACACACATACACGTGCATGCACATACACACATGCAAGCATGCACATACACACATACACACAGTATAATGTCCCCACACACATACACACATGCACGTAAGTGCGCACATATACACACACGCAACCACGCACATACACATGCAAGCATGCACATACACACACGCCTGTGCATACACACACACACAGATATACCCATGCAGATACACACATGCACATACACACAAACATGCATGCACACACAATATAATGTCTACACACATGCAAGCATACACATAGTATAATGTCCCCACACATACACGCAAGCACACACATACACACGCAAGCACGCTCATACACATGCAAGCATGCCCATACACACAAGCACACACATACACATGCAATCACACTATACAGTACATATGCAAGCACATGCATACGCACCTGCCTGTGCATACACACGCAGATACAAATATGCAGATACACACATACATTCACGCACATACATATACATGCACATACACACAAACACGCATATGCATGCGCATACATCCACAGAATAATATCCCACACACACATGCATTTATACACATGCAAGCAAGCACACACACACATGCACGCAAACACACATGCCCTTACATACACACATGAAGATACACACATACGCACACACAAACACACACGCACATACATACAGTATAATGTCCCCACATGCACATACACATGCGCGCCCAGGCACGCATGCAAGCACGAACATAGAAACACCTATGCGCATACACACATACACACAGTATAATGTCCCCACACACACACAGATACACATATGCACATGAACACGCAAGCACACACAAGCACGCATACACAGACACATACATACAGTATAATGTCCCCACATGCAAATGCAGACATACACGCACACACATACATATACATGCACACACAAACATGCATACACACAAACATGCATATACACATGCAAACACATATACACACATATGCATGCAACAACATACAAATACACAAACATGCACATACACACAAACATGCATACACATGCAGATATACACATTCACACGCATACACAAACATGCATACATACACACACAAACACGCATACACAAACACACATACACACACAGTATAATGTCCTCATACATGCAGATACGCACATACATAAACATGTAAATACACAGAAACACACACATACATGCATGTGCAATGACACACGCTGGTACACGCACACACATGCATACACATGCACACACAAACACGCATACAAACAAAAATGCATATACACAAAAACACCTATTCACACACGCACATACACACATACATGCACATACATTCACACACACACTGGCACATACAGAAAAGCACATACTCACACGCATACACACATGCATACATGTGGATACACGCACAAACATACAGACACATATATACACACATGCACAACATGCATACATGTGCATACATGCACACATATGCATACATACAGATGTGCAAAATGTGCATACATACGCACACTTGCGCATACACACATACGCTTATACATAAAGGCATACATAAAGGCATACATGCACACATACGCATACCTACGCTTGCACGCATACACACGTGGACGCCATCTTTGGACACTCAGGTATACATTGATGGTGGCCGCGTGACTTATAACACTGCCCCACTGCAAGATTACAGAATTACATTAGAGGGGAACTTAGTGGGAGCAAATAAAAAGGATAATGAGGTGTCTGTCTATTTTGTATTTAATAAAAGATTTCTCTGTATGTGTTTTTTTCCCCTTTACTGAAAGTATTGCTAATGGTTGGCTGTCCTACTGACAGCTGACATTAGCTTGATATCAGCTAATGTCAACCCCTTTATTACCCAGTCTGCCACCACTACACGGCAGCTGGAAGAGCGGGGTAACTACCAGTTTTGGCCTCTCTCATGGAGGCGCCATTTCTGGGGTGGCTGCTGGCTGCAATTTTCAGTGTGAGGGGCCCAGAACCCTTGGGCCTCACTACACTGAGAATTCCAGCCCCCAGCTGCCTTAATTACCTTCACTGGCAGTAGAAAATATGGCGGAGCCCATGCTCATTTTTTTTTAGTTATTTATTTAAATGACAAAACAATATAGGGCTTCCCTGTATTTTTCATTGCCAGTGAAGGTAACACCAGGCAGTGGGGGTTGGCAGCCAGTAGCTGCTTGATTTACCTGCGCTGGCAAGAGAAAATACAGCAAAGCCCTACATTTCCTACCAGGAAATTAAAAAGATTGCCAGATTGACACTTTATTATTAACCCCCCCTCCAGAGAAACAGGTTTTTAACTAAAAATACATTTATTTACATACATTGGGAGGGAGCATGTCAGGGGAGTGGGGGAGAGACATAGGGGAGAGACAGCCGCTACCCCCAGTGCCACAGAGCCCACCGCCATCATCATATCACCGCTCTCCCGATGTAATAGCATCGTGCCCACATCTAGTATTTTATAAGCATGATAGACTGCTCCCCAGACTTGTGTGATGTGTTGAAATGGATACTGATAAAATTTATACATAAGAAATATTAAAGATGATACATCCTGTGACATGCCATAAACTCTGACATCTGCAATCCCTTTGGGAGCATTTAGTTGTACAGCACCCATTCTCCCAAGACATATAGGTATATCAAATGACGAAATGAGAGTCAGTCTACTGTAACTAACAAGGAACCAGGAGGACTTCTTGGATTGTGACATTACCTTTACAGTAAGCAAATATAAATTAGGGAGAAGCAGACAGTATACTGTCATAAATATTCAGACCCGGACATATGGGAGAGTAAACTAATTACTGCAGTGCGCTGTGAGCCACCTGACCAGGAAAACAACTGAACTGTGGAAGCATTAAGCAAATAAAAAAGCATGTAAAAGCAGCAGAGTGATCGTAATGAGATATTTTAATAACACATACGCTGGGCTGGATACATTAAGTGATGGTAGGTTTCTGGGTGAAGGATGCTTTTCAGCTGCATAGGAAACAAACAACTGCAGAACATTGGTTCCTTTAGATGTTCCCTTGTTCTTTTGAAGACAGAACGGTAAGAAGTCGGGTGAGAAAAACATTGGTTTAGTAGCTCGTTAACGTTTTCAGTCCATGACAAGCAAGAAAAGGTTCAGGACGGCTCAACAAAATATACCGTGAAGAAATTAGATATTCTCTTGAAAATTAAATTGCAGTAGTGATGGTTTTATGATACAGATGACCCTATAAGGAAGAGTGTTCGCTGCATGCAGAACATGTTAGGCATCGTAGTATAGAAATGGTTAAATTACATAGATAAATCATAATTCCTTATTAAGACCACTGCAGTTTTTATAGTATTTCATGTCACTAGGGTCTTGCTTTATATAATAAATGTTTTTTGTTTGCCTTTATTTTGAAATTGACTGGTCCTATTGACACCTTTAGGAAAGGGTCTTAAAGGGAATCTGTCAGCACATTTTAGCTATGTAAGTTAAGGACAAAACGAACAAAAATCAACTGTGCCTCTCCTTTAAGGCTCTGTGCTATTGTTTATGTAACCTAAATTAATTTTTTACCTCATGATTACCATTGCAGGACTGGAAAGTCACACACATGGCAGTGCGACACACCCATTGCTTTTATAGACACCTCACTGTCAATGGGAAATCTACTGAGAGACATGTATGGGCAGGGGAAGCTCTCCCAGATCTGTGAAATGCCTAAAACTAAATGCTTTAATTGTAACAGAATGGCTGCACCCAGTAATCTAAGTTAAACATTGTTAGTTTCAGAATCTCTTTTCCTACATCATGTTGCTCTCAGATGAGGTAGCAAAATCCTGCTAACAGATTCCCTTTAAAGCACTTGCCCCAAAGGACACAGCAGATATCTGTAAATCTGGCTTATAGCTTGAGTACAGTATCCACTAGGTACAGTGGCACTAAAACAAATGGGAACACAGAATCAACCGAGATGTTGCACTGAGTTGCAGGTTGTTGCACTGAGTTGCAGGTTTTATTATAGCTCTAAGAGAAAAGCAACTGTATTTAAAGTATCTGATAAAGTGAGTGTGACAGATTGCGAGTGATTTATTCTAAGTTTGATATGACTTAAATATGTGACTTTTGATTCAGAAAATGAAGGGAGTAATTTGTAATAATTCTTTGTATATATTTACTTATTAATATTTTTGTCTTGTGTAATCCCCATCAGTAATATATGCTTCATTATTGAAAATGCCATCCAGTGTACATCTTGTCATATGTATACAATTCTTGAACAGCCATTTTTCTTGTCCTGATTTGGCACACTCCAACAATTTTGACAAGTTGGCAAATGAGGAAGGGGGCAGTAATTACCAGGGTACCACTGCTGCAGCAAGACATGTCCTCTAAAAGCTGGGGAAGTCTATGCTCCAGTAAGAGGGTAAATAGGAGAATAAAGAAAGCCAGGTACTGGTAGTGACGAAATTCATCATTAGGGGATCAAACAAGGAAATCTTTCATAAAATCAGGGATTGTCAAATGGTGTGTTGCCTTCCTAGTGCTTGAGTTCAACACATCGTGGATTGTGTTGACAGTTTACTGAAGGGGCTGGTGAGGACCATGGAGCACACAGGACTGGTGCATAGCAATTGTGGTACCAACATTTAAGAAGGGGACAAAATCTGAGGCTGGAAATTATAGGCAAGTAAATTTAACTTCTACAATGGACAAAATCTTTAAGGTTTCCTGGAATATCCTGGAATATCAGTTAGAATAAACTCATGACCCAACATCAACAAGAGTTTATCAGAGATTGATCCTATCAAACTAATGTAATCAGCTTCTTTGAGGATTTGGACCAGAGAGACACATTAAATGTTGTCTACATGTACTTTTCAAAAGGTGTTTTTTTTGCAGTGACACTCCAAAAGTTATTACATAAAATGAGAGAAATTTGTGTAACTGGCTTAACAATTTACTTAGTGATAGGAAAGAGAGGGTGGTTAATGTAACACACTCAGATTGGGTGACCAGATAATAATTGGCTACTACAGGGGTCAGAATTAGGCCCTCTATTTTAACGTTTGTTAATGATTGTTACCAGGGGAGAACTGAGCCTACCTGTCGCCTGAGGCGAAGGGGTAAAGGTTGCTATCAGCGCCGGCAGCGGTAGTGAAGAGGATAGGATGGAGGGGTGCTGTCAGTGGCGGCGGGGGCAAGGAGCGGGGAGGCGTTGTGTGCATATATATACCTTGAGTTGTGGAGGTAGGAAACGGCAAGCAGCGGCCAGGAAGCCGCTATGTGTAAGGTGCTGCCCACCTGCAGCATTGCCGCTCCCCTGCCTCCTTGCCACCTGAGCAACAGGCTCAACTTGGCTAATGGTTGCTGTGGCCCTGAATGTTACGTATTGACTGCCTTGCAGTCTAGAAGTGCTGCTGCTGTGGTTTAAACTTAGCCTTTTATTTCTCTGTCATTCAGTGTGTGGCTTTTTAGGTGGAGATTGTTGCAGGTGAGTGTAATGGATATGACTCATACTTAGGTGAGCTGAGGGGTGTGCCTGGGCTGGTTGCTCCCCACCTTTCAGCCATAAATGGGTCTGCTCACATGCACCTGATGTCGGTGATTCAGTTCATTCTCACAGAACACTATGCATGTTTTCATTTATGATCTTTAATAAAGATGTATCCCATCTCTTTAGAACCGCGATAACCGTAGCGGAAAGCAAAAATTCCAAAACAATGTACGCTATCTTTTGATTTTCCCTAGGTAAAGTTCCTAGTTGTGTGTATACATTGTTTGATTTTCAATATGTGTCACTTATGATATAGCTCCAGGTGGAACTATGTTTAGATTAATAAGACAGAACAGTCTTATCTGAATTTTTTGATGAATGATCATGTAAACCTTTGTTTATTGGTTATATTTAGATTTTTTTCAGTATCATTAAAAAAGGCCTCGGCCGAAACGTTTGTTTTTGGACTGATAAAAATAAACAGACTTTTGCTTGCATCATAACGGTTTCAACCACTCATTTTTTCTCGTGTGCCGAAGTTATCTTATATACACTTCTGGACTGTGACCTGATGTGAGCAGACGCTGATCTGAAGCTGTTGTTTTTCTCCTCATAGGAAGCTGCTGGGTTCTGTGGTCCATGGGAGGAGGTAGGAGCTTATGCTTAGGGCTTCTCAGGAGCTTTAGGAACTTAGGCTGGTGACTCGAACCTCCTCACCTTTAGAGGTACCTCTGAGATCAGGGCGAGTCAGGGACCCCAGTATCAGGGCTAGAGTAGGCTCCCCTGACCCCCTTCATCCAGCTCCTTGCTACCCTTGCCTCCCAAGCGTGACAATGACCTTGTAGAAAGAATACACATCAAAATGTCAGTATTTGCAGAACTCGGCTAGGTAATCAACACAGAGTAGAATAATTTGATATGCGCATTGACATGCGCTTCGATATGCGCATTGTGCATGCGCTGCAGCTGGGCCGATCACATAATTAGGCCCACAATGCACTGGTCCAAAACACGTAAGCTTGTGACCCACTTCACAGGGCCCCACTTATCACAAGTCCTAGCCACTAAATCCTGGCCACTAAAATCAGTGACCAAAGTCCGGAAAGGACAAAATTAGAAAAAAAAATTCTTACCACAGAATTACTTTGGTCAGTCAACCTTTGCACTCATGCAAGGTGCAGCTTTGCCTTGATAAAAAAGGAAAGGCATTACTAGTGCAGGACACCAGCCTCCAATCACTAAACACCTCCTTAATCTTGGAGGGCAGCGAATATGTGAATCCTATTCATTGTGCAGGACAGCCAGTGGTTCGCTGCCCTCCAAGATTAAAGAGGTATTTAGTGATTGGAGGTTGGTGTCCTGCACTAGTAATGCCTTTCCTTTTTTTATCAAGGCAAAGCTGCACCTTACATGAGTGCAAAGGTCAACTGACCAAAGTAATGCTGTGGTAAGAAAAAAAATGTCTAATTTTGTCCTTTGCGGACTTTGGACACTGATTTAGTGGCCAGGATTTAGTGGCAAGGACTTGTGATAAGTGGGGACCCGTGAAGTGGGTCACAAGCGTACGTGTGTTGGACCAAAAGACAAACTAATACCCCACAATTTCTTGAATTGTGATTGTTTTTTTTTTTGTTGCACTCTTTATGCTGCAGGGTGCAGCTAGGCCATATGGGATGTTTGTTCTGGCAGATAGCAGTGTTGTAGTGCCAGAAACAGCCTACCTACTGAGATAGGGGCTAATGTAAGAGGCTGGGCACACATTGCAGTAACCTGTGTGAACAGCATCCTATGTGAATCCTATTCATTGTGCAGGACAGCCAGTGGTTCACTGCCCTCCAAGATTAAGGAGGTGTTTAGTGATTGGAGGCTAGTGTCCTGCACTAGTAATGCCTTTCCTTTTTTATCAAGGCAAAGATGCACCTTGGATGAGTGCAATGGTCGACTGCCACAATGCACTGGACTGGATATGACGTTCCGGCCGGGCATTACAGCAGCGGAGAGGGCGGGAAATACAAAAAGGAGACGGCAAAGCACTAGGAGCGAGGATGCCCATCTGGGCGTGCTAGCACACAGCGAGGAGGGGAGAATGGAGCCCAGAGTCCGGCTATCCAGTCTCCTAGATGGAGATTGTATGTAAGTTATAAGTCATTTTTCATAATCGTTATAAGGCCGCTTTAGGTCAGACAGGGATGGTTAGGGAACAGCTACCAAGGTAGTGATAGGAGAGAGGGGTAGAGTGACCTGACAGGCTCCCTTTAACAAAATTATTTTTGCAAGATGTGCAATTGCTGACGGAGGCCAAATGCAGCCTGATTGCCTTTCTGTGTGGCCCCAAAATATCTGCTCATAGACATACTTCCTTATGTGGGACAATAAACATGTCAGAGAGATAGGGAGCCACCCTGGAGCAGGTATTACTAAGTAGTAATGGAGAACAGTGTGGAAATCTGTAAATCCCACCATTCATCAGCCTCAGGAAAATGGGGTCCTTTGACCACTGTTTGCCACTGTAGAAAGGAGTATTTGAGTTTAAGAGTTGGAAGTCTGTGCAAGGAGCTCATTTCATTAAAGTTTATAAATGTAGTAAAATGCTGGGCTCTTAGTACAACATCAACAATCTTCACTGGAGAGATCCATAAACATTCATGGTCTTCTTTCTGGAATACTGATTGGGGAAAAGCAAACCATCATGGGCCATGCCTGTCTTGTCAAGGTCTGTGGTGTTGTTTATTTGCAATGTTTGTTCTAGCAGCATGTATCATTGTTGTGCCAGGGCTGGCATGTGCCATGTTGTTTGACATGGCTCCTCCTATGACTTGCTCCTCACTGACAATGTACAATGTGTATACAGAACCTGATGTGGGTGGAGGCAGCTCTCCAAACTCTGCTGCATTGCTAAATCCTAAAACTTTTTATTGTATCAGAACCACTGCACCCAGTAATCTAAGTGATATATTGTTGTTTCAGGGTATCCTTGCCTACATCATGCTCCTCTCAGATAAGATAACAAAAACCTGCTGACAGATTCCCTTTTAGAGGGTGCTTCAGACCAGAAAAAGACTGTGCACCCTTTTATTTAGAAGTTTGCAAATAATCAAAAGGAAAAGATAAAAAAAGATTCTTCATGTTACTTTAAAATCTGGGTTTTGATGTGCATTGCATAGTTTTAGATTTATAACACAAAGCAATATCATGGATAGACACTGTATATTTGATACAAGGTGAAGCTACCGGTTGGAAAGTTTGCTTTTTGTCTTGAGCAGAATGATGAATTTTGATACATAAATTTACCAGCA
>JARQOC010000008.1:107991729-108033543 GCA_033576535.1 Allobates femoralis | reverse complement strand
TGTGAGGCAGCCACAGCCAACAGCTCACAGAAAGACTGTGTTCCCACAAGCTTAAACGGCAACATCTCCATGGCTAACAACTTCGCAATGTGCGCATTCAGCATTTGTGCTTGTAGGTGCGTGGCTTGATATTTACACCTCCTTTCATAGATCTGGGGCACGGACAACTGGACACTTGGCTGTGACAAACAAGTGAATGAGCTTGTTGTGTCCTGCGTGTGTGCAACCGCAGCTTGTGAGCAAGAGGTGTATGATCACCTGCTTCCTGCCCAGCAGATTGGGAAGGACGGATCACAGGCGAGATGGCAGTGGTTTGACCCGCAGACATCGATATGGTACCCTGGTGTTCTGCCCACCAAGTAGGGTGCTTGGCTGCCATGTGTTTCCACATACTGGTAGGTTCTTTGGTTGCTTTTGCCTAGGGATGGGCGAATCTACTCGCTAGGACTCGTTACTCGGCGAGTAGTAAGGGACTCGCAGGACTCGGTACTCTGCGAGTTTCCCAGTGATTACTCGCATGAATCCAATGCAAATCAATATCAATCCTAGTTTTGTCAGAAACGCTGACAAAACTAGGATTGCCATTGTTTGCATTAGACTCGTGCGAGTAATCACTGGCTACTGTGCCAGTGATAGCAGGGAAACTCGCAAAGTAACTGCTGTTTCTTTGCGAGCCGAGTCCAGCTGTCTTCTCTGTGCAGCTCCAGGGTCCTAGAGCCCACCTGCTCACAGACATGATGTAGTAGTGCTGAGATTGTTCTCAGTCTGCTCATTCCCTGTGTACAGACATGAATGTCTGTGCACAGAGATGATGTAGCAGTGCTGAGATTGTTCTCAGTCTGCTCATTCCCTGTGTACAGACATGAATGTCTGTGCACAGAGATGATGTAGCAGAGCTGAGATTGTTCTCAGTCTGCTCATTCCCTGTGTACAGACATGAATGTCTGTGCACAGAGATGATGTAGCAGTGCTGAGATTGTTCTAAGTCTGCTCATTTCCTGTGTACAGACATGAATGTCTGTGCACAGAGATGATGTAGCAGAGCTGAGATTGTTCTCAGTCTGCTCATTCCCTGTGTACAGACATGAATGTCTGTGCACAGAGATGATGTAGCAGAGCTGAGATTGTTCTCAGTCTGCTTATTCCCTGTGCATAGACATCTATATTTATGCACAGGGGATGTAGCAGAGAGGACATCGCGTTTTGGACTGCGTCGGACGGAAGAGGATTTTTTTAATTAAAGATGGAGTCCCTAATGGCTTTTTTTTTTATTTCTAATAAAAAATTTTCCTTGTGTTGTGTTTTTTTTAAAACAATTTAATAGAAATTCATGGCGGTCATGTCTAACATTGGCGTGACCGCCATAAATTTCGGGCTTAGGGCCAGCTGATAATACAAAGCTGGCCCTAACCTCTTTATTACCCAGCGTGCCACCGCTACCAGGGCCGCTGGAAGAGCGGGGTTCAGCACCAGAGGATGGCGCTTCAATGAACGCGCCATCTTCTGGGGCGGCTGCGGGCTGCAATTTGCAGCGGCGGGTGCCCAGAAAGCTTGGGCATCCCTGCGCTGCGGATTCCAGCCCCCAGCTGCTTAGCTGTACCTGGCTAGACATAGAAATTGCGCGGAGCCCCACGCATTTTTTTTTTATTATTTCATGAATTTCAGAGTCAGAGTCTCAGAGTCAGAATCTCAGAATTTCATGAAATAATTTAAAAAAAAGCGTGGGGCTCCGCGCAATTTCTATGTCTAGCCAGGTACAGCTAAGCAGCTGGGGGCTGGAATCCGCAGCGCAGGGATGCCCAAGCTTTCTGGGCACCCCCCGCTGCAAATTGCAGCCCGCAGCCGCCCCAGAAGATGGCGCGTTCATTGAAGCGCCATCCTCTGGCGCTGAACCCCGCTCTTCCAGCGGCCCTGGTAGCGGTGGCACGCTGGGTAATAGAGGTTAGGGCCAGCTTTGTATTATCAGCTGACCCTAAGCCCGAAATTTATGGCGGTCACGCCAATATTAGACATGACCGCCATGAATTTCTATTAAATTGTTTTAAAAAAAAACACAACACAAGGAAAATTTTTTATTAGAAATAAAAAAAAAAGCCATTAGGGACTCCATCTTTAATTAAAAAAATCCTCTTCCGTCCGACGCAGTCCAAAACGCGATGTCCTCTCTGCTACATCCCCTGTGCATAAATATAGATGTCTATGCACAGGGAATAAGCAGACTGAGAACAATCTCAGCTCTGCTACATCATCTCTGTGCACAGACATTCATGTCTGTACACAGGGAATGAGCAGACTGAGAACAATCTCAGCTCTGCTACATCATCTCTGTGCACAGACATTCATGTCTGTACACAGGGAATGAGCAGACTGAGAACAATCTCAGCACTGCTACATCAGGCAGAAGGCGGACTCTAGGACCCTGGAGCTGGCAGCCTGTACAGAGGAGACAGGATCTTATCTGTGCGAGTCAGCGATTACTTACAAAGTAAACGAGCAATGCAAATAAATGACAAAACTAGGATTGCTTCAGGCTGAAGCTTCCGAGACACATCTGCGATTTGTAAATCTCACACTACTCGCTATTACTCGCTTCCCCATTCATTAACATTGGACTCGCTAGACTCGCAACGAGTAGCGAGTCCTGTGCTCGGACTCGCTAGAGTCAAGCGATTCCGAGTAATTTAGGATTCGCCCATCACTACTTTTGCCCTGGCCTCTGCTCAGCTTTGTATGGCTGATGCTACAGATGACAACATTTGGTTCAGAAGGACTGCCTGAAAAAAATTTCCAGACAGCGGCTGAACGCACCCTTGCCTTGACTTGGGGCACAGAGGATTGCCATTGACAAGAGTTGACATAATTCGCACTCTGTTCAAACCAGTAGCCCTTGTCAGATCGCTGGTCTCTTTATCGACCACCTTGTTGTCCATGTCATCCTCCTTCCATGTTGATATTGTCAGCTGGTCAGATGACAACTGTGTCATCATCATCAGCATCCACCTCTTCACCCGGTATATCACATGGATGAAAGTGGATTTCTTCTGGCCGTGGGTTTTCAAATGTTTGGGCATGAACAGACAATACCTCCTCACATTCCTCTTCAATGTTGCGCGGTGAGAGGCCAGAGGCAATGAAAGGATGTGGACCAAACCTATCCTCGGCGTGGCCAAGGTTGTGGTCACATGTTTCCTGTGACTCCTGATGGGGTGATGAACTAGGAACAGGTTGAGAATAGGATGACCCATACATGTCCATACATGGGCTACTTTTTGGAGGCACAATGGCTATGCCTGGACATTGGGCACTTCAACTACTGTGCTAGTAGTCCTAGCTTTATAATTGTTTGACCCTTGAGGCCTGCTTCCTTCATCAACCATGGTACAGCTCCTTGAGCTACTTTTTGGAGACACTATGGCTGCACATTGTGCAGTGGCAGTGGAGCAACAATGTGAGTAGTCCAAGCTTTATAATTATGAAGCCCTTGTGATGATGATGCTGAAGATGGGTGGCTTCTTCCTGCGTTAACCATCACACAGCACCTAGGGCAGATCGCTCTCTTTACACCACTTACACACTGAGCTGTCAGAAGATCTCCATGCTGTTCTCTTTCCAGGGCCAGACTGTCGCCATAAGCAACACAGAGGAAGGTCTACAGATTCTAAAAGAACTCGGTATTGCCATTTCCTGAGAGGACAGTCCTACGTATTTAATTTGAGGTTTTGGGCCACAACTTGAGCCCCTTCCTAGAGGAGTTAGTTCTTACATTAGTAGATCCTCTAGAGCAGGGGTCTCAAACTCCAGGCCTCGAGGGCCGCACACAGTCCAGGTTTTCAGGATTTTCTTAGAAATTGACAGTTGGTCATTTGAATTCCAACTGTCAAATGCTATGGAAAACCTGAAAACCTGGACTGTGTGCGGCCCTCGAGGCCTGGAGTTTGAGACCCCTGCTCTAGAGGAACCAATCTTCAGCAGTTAGGTTAGGTTACTTTAGTTTAGATTCAGTTTTAAGAGATCTACTACTGATAAGAAATGTATTTATTTTTTTGTTGATTTAGTGAGTTGTATTCAAAAGTATTACAATGTCTCCATCCCTTTTTTGTATATTTCTAAAACACTGTGCTCTAATGATAAGCATCACCATTGACACCTTCTCCAATGGCAGTTATCCCATAACGTTAATGGACTGAATAGCCCAAGAAAGCGATATCTAGCATGGAAACAGATAAGAGACTCTAGAGCAGACATTATTGGCCTTCAGGAAACAAAAGTCGCAGCAGCCCACCAACCCAAATTCACTAATAAAAATTTTCCCAACACCTTCTATGCCTCCAACCCAAAGAAAAAACAAGGCATAGCAATTCTCATAAAAAATACAGTAACATTTGAAGAACTTTTGAAATTGGCTAATGAGGATGAAAGATATCTAATTTTAATAAGCAAGATAAATGGTGTGGAATTTACCCTAGCTTATGTTTATATCCCCAATAGAGGTCACATAACCTTTTTGGACAAAATAATGAAGCTCGTCCATCAAACCAAGAGAGGCAATATGGTTTTGTTTGGGGACTTCAACATGGTGCCTAACGCCTTAATGGACTCCTCTACCAGATTAGGACAGTTTCTTCCTAATTTAGACCAGTGGATCAGTAAGAATGAGCTATATGATGTACTAGCTGTAGTACCCGGCTACGCTCGGGTTAATAAATAACTGATGTTAGCTATAACAAAATAGAATTTGAATATGTCATATTAATGACCTGTAAGAAAATAGAAGCTGAGCTGTGATTGATTGCTATATGCAGCTTAATAAATCTCCAGCCAATAGTAAACCCTCCCCCTGGCCGGGCAGTATATGTTACCTAACACATACACATAATAGACAGCTCATGTGACTGACATCTGCCTTAATTCCCTATATGGCACATGTGTTGCACATTGGCTGTTTTTAATCAGATGGTTATGTTTGGAAATTAAAGATAGTGCACACATGAGGCGAGTTTTGTGATGTGATTTGTGCGCATCTGTGTCTGTCTGTGTGGTGTGTGTGTCCCTGGGGTGTGTGTATGTGTGTGTCCCTGTGGGGTGAGTGCATGTGTCCCTATAGGGTGTGTATGTGTGTGTGACCCTGTGGGGGGGGGGATTGTCTGTGTGGTGTGTGTCTCTGTTGTGTGTGTCTCTTTGTGGTGTGTGTGTCTCTGTGGGGTGAGTGCATGTGTCCCTATAGGGTGTGTATGTGTGTGTGTCCCTGTGGGTGGGTCTGTGTGTTGTGTGTGTATCTGTGTTGTGTGTGTCTCTTTGTGGTGTGTGTGTCCCTGTGGGGTGAGTGCATGTGTCCCTATAGGGTGTGTATGTGTGTGTGTCCCTGTGGGGGGGGGGGTGTCTGTGTGTGGTGTGTGTGTGTCTTTGTGTTGTATGTGTCTCTTTGTGGTGTGTGTGTGTGCCCCTGTGCGGTGAGTGTATGTGTCCCTATAGGGTGTGTATGTGTGTGTGTCCCTGTGGGGGTGTCTGTGTGGTGTGTGTGTGTCTCTTTGTGGTGTGTGTGTGTGTCCCTGTGGGGTGAGTGCATGTGTCGCTATAGGGTGTGTGTGTGTGTCCCCTTGGGTGTGTGTGTGTCTCTGTGTTGTGTGTGTCTCTTTGTGGTGTGTGTGTGTTTGTTTGGGTGCGTGGTGAGTATCCAATGTTGGGGCTGCACCTTAGCGACTATACACTTGCTGTTACTCTTTGTGTGCGTGTGGTGTGTATACATGTCCCCGTGCGTGGTGAATATCTCATCTTGGGGCCCCACCTTAGTGACTATATGCTGGTATGTGCTGTTAGTCTTTGGCGCTATCATTAAGCCCCTCTCGTTCACAACTGTCAACTGGTAACTGTCACTTTTTCCCCATTATGTAGCTAGGGGCAAAATTGTTTGGTGAATTGGAATGCGCGGGGTTAAAATTTTGTTTCCCAACATAGCCTATGACGCTCCCGGGGTCCAGACGTGTGACTGTGCAAAATTTTGTGGCTATAGCTGACAGCTGTCGATTTTCCTCCAACACTTTTTCATTCACTTTTTCCCCATTATGTAGATAGGGGCAAAATTGTTTGGTGAACTGGAACGCGCAGGGTTAAAATTTTGCCTCACAACATAGCCTATGACTATTTCGGGATCCAGACGTGTGACTGTGCAAAATTTTGTGGCTGTAGTTGCGACGGTGTGGATGCCCATCCCGGATATACATACATACATGCATACATACACACATACATACACACACACACATACACACATTCAGCTTTATATATTAGATTTAGATGCCTCAACACATCTTCTATAGAGTTTACCCATTGCTCAGGAAGGCATAACTTATACTCCCACATAGATTTGATCCTGACAGACATCTTTTCTTTAGCCAAATTCAAATCAGTGCAGATAGAACCAAGGTTATGGTCTGACCATGCCCCTGTCTTAGCTGAAATAGTTATTGGCCCAGTTTTAACAGAGGATAGGCTGTGGCGAAACAACAGTTACTTATTTAACCATCCTAAGTACAGATGTGCTATAGCGCAATCAAATAAGAACTACTTTAGAGAGAATGACTCTGACAACACTCCAATTTATTTGCTCTGGATGGCTTTTAAGGCAGTACCGAGGGGTCGTCTTATCCAACTAAATACCCAATTAAAGAAAAACAATAGGGACAAAACAGTTGAAATCACCAAAGAAATCACAGCTTTAGAAGAGAAATTATTCAATAACTCTTCCCCTGATTTACAAAATCAAATATTGTCATTGAGGCAGAAACTCAAAACCCTTTTATCTGAGGAATTCGACAAAGTAACCCAAAGAATTAGATCAAATAATTACTCATCAACCGATAAACCATCTAAAGCCTTTGAGGGAAGACTTAAACATTTTAGACATAAGACAAAGATTAGTCAAATCATAGATAAAACCAGCCAATTCGTTAAACATCCTAAGAAAATCACTGACATCTTTGCTGATTTTTATACAAATTTATATAATCTTAAAGATAATCCCAATTTTTATAACCCCTCAGGTAAAGTGATAGACTCTTTTTTTAAACTCCATTAACCTCCCTTCCCTTTCTAAGTCTGATCTGGAAGAATTGAATTCCCCATACACTAAATTAGAAATCTCTTCTCTAATTAAAAACCTTAAAAATGGGAAATCACCCAGCCCAGGCGTGTTTCAAAATGATTTTTATAACTGCTTTGAGAAGTTGTTGGTAGATCCCCTAGGTAGACTAGCAAATACATCCGCGATCAATGGCCACTTGCCTGCTGAGATGCTGGAGGCTCTGGTGATCGTGCTCCCCAAACACAAAGGTGATCCGAACGACGCAAACAATTACAGGCCCATATCCCTTTTGAACAGCGACACTAAATTATTGGCTAAATTAGTGGCTCAAAGACTTCAAATTTTAGTACACAGACTAACCCAGATCAAGTGTGTTTTATTCGGGGAAGAACGGCATCAGATGCCACAAAAACAGCCCTTATTCTTATCTCAATTATAGACAAAAAGAAATCTCCAGCGGTGTTGTTGGCCCTCAATGGGGCGAAAGCTTTTGACCCAGTAAACTGGTATTATATGTTTAAAACCTTTGAAAAATTTGGATTCCAGGGTCGGATATTCAACAGCATTACGGCTATGTATTTGAATCCATTGGCCCGGGTGTACACAAATAATTTTTTATCAGTTAAGTTTTCTTTATCCAACGGCACCAGACAGGGCTGCCCCCTCTTGCCTATACTTTTTGCCTTATTCATTGAACCCCTGGCTGCAAAAAGCAACTAGAGGCTGTTATTTTTGCAAAAGGTGGATCTACTAAATATTAACGTCACTTTTCTGTGAAGGTATAAACGTCAAACACACCTTCTCGAAAATCACACTGTTTGCAGGCGATATTCTGCTTACTATGTCAAACCCCCTTTTGTCGCTCCAGCATTTAAACTCTCTGATAAAATTTTTAGCTAATGTTTCGTTTTATAAAATGAATTTCACAAAAACTCAATGTATGACTTTCAACTAAGAAGACGATTTGGCCACTGCTTTGAAGGTACAATTCGACTTTCAATTGGCAACTTAATCTTACTCTTTTTTTTTTTGTTTAAAATTGTTTTTTTGCTACAGCTATTTCAGTGTGATATATGTAATAACTGCTGGACACAGTAATATTTCAGTGTGATATATGTAATAACTGATGGACACAGTAATATTTCAGGATTGAAATGAGGTTTATTGTACTAACCGAAAATGTGAAATATGCATTATTTCAAAAATTGACAGGTGCAAAAGTATGGGCACCTCAACAGAAAAGTGACGTTAATATTTAGTAGATCCACCTTTTGCAAAAATAACAGCCTCTAGTTGCTTTTTGCAGCCAGGGGTTCAATGAATAAGGCAAAAAGTATAGGCAAGAGGGGGCAGCCCTGTCTGGTGCCGTTGGATAAAGGAAACTTAACTGTTAATGAGATCCTGGATGAAGGTATTTTTGACCATTCATCTTTACAAAACAATTCCAGTTCAGTTAAGTTTGATGGTCGCGGAGCATGGACAGCCCGCTTCAAAACATCCCACAGATGTTCAATGATATTCAGGTCTGGGGACTGGGATGGCCATTCCAGAACATTGTAATTGTTCCTCTGCATGAATGCCTGAGTAGATTTGGAGCGGTGTTTTGGATCATTGTCTTGCTGAAAGATCCATCCCCGGCGTACCTTCAACTTTGACACTGATTCTTGAACATTATTCTCAAGAATCTGCTGATACTGAGTGGAATCCATGCGACCCTCAACTTTAACAAGATTCCTGGTGTCGTCATTGGCCACACAGCCCCAAAGCATGATGGACCCTCTCCCAAATTTGACAGTGATTAGCAAGTGTTTTTCTTGGAACGCTGTGTTCTTGTGGCGCCATGCATAACGCCTTGTTGTATGACCAAACAACTCAATCTTTGTTTCATCAGTCCACAGGACCTTCTTCCGAAATGAAACTGGCTTGTCCAAATGTGCTTTTGCATACCTCAGGCGACTCTGTTTGTGGCGTGCATGCAGAAACTGCTTCTTTCGCATCACTCTCCCACACATCTTCTCCTTGTGCAGTGTGCGCTGTATTGTTGACCGATGCACAGTGACACCATCTGCAGCAAGATGATGCTGCAGGTCTTTGGAGGTGGTCTATGCATTGTTCTTGACTGTTCTCACCATTCTTCTTCTCTGCCTTTCTGATATTTTTGTTGGCCTGCCACTTCTGGCATTTACAAGAACTGTCCCTGTGGTCTTCCATTTCCTTACTATGTTCCTCACAGTGGAAACTGACAGGTTAAATCTTTGAGACAACTTTTTGTATCCTTCCCCTGAACAACTATGTTGAACAATCTTTTTTTTCAGATCATTTGAGAGCTGTTTTGAGGAGCCCATGATGCCACTCCTCAGAGAAGATGCAACTAGGAGAATAACTTGCAAGTGGACACCTGAAATAGCTTTTCTCATGATTGGATACACCGGGCTATGAAGTACAAAGCTCAATGAGGTTACCGAACCAATTTAGTGATTCAGTAAAAAGTAGTTAGGAGTATTGAAATCATGAAAATCAGAAGGGTGCCCATACTTTGGCACCTGTCAATTTTTGAAATAATGCATATTTCACATTTTTGGTTAGTACAATAAACCACATTTCAAACCTGAAATATTACTGTGTCCATCAGTTATTACATATATCACACTGAAATAGCTGTTGCAAAAAAACTATTTTACACAACAATAAAAAAAGACTAAGATTAAGAGAGGTGCCCAAACTTTGTCATATGACTGTACCTGAAAAATGGTTCAATAAATTTCAAACACAACTCAGATTGTTTATTTGGAACAAAAACAAGTCACGAATATCAATCACCCTTTTAGAAAAGCATAAGAGGCGGGGAGGATTTGGAGTCCCAAATCTTTTTAGTTATTATCAAACAATGATACTGAAACTTTCAAGTGGTTGGCTACTGGAGGACAATCCTATTTCCTGGGTCCATTTGGAAAAGGCCCGAATAAATTAAAGTGACTTGAAGCTAGTTATCACGGCTTATCTTATAGACCCTAGTAAACCTCCACCAAATTTTCAGACACTCAAGGCAGTTATCACCGTCTGGAGAGATCTGCTCAAAAAGACAAAGTCAAATTTGAAAGAATCGCTGTTTAATTCTCTTTCAATCCAAATTTTAGAAAATTTTAATCCGTAAACTGAAATTTAATCCATGGTTGGAACTGGGGATCTCAGTAATCCAAGATATAATTCAGGATAATAATCTTATCACTTTTCTTTTTAAACCATTAGTTTTTATTGAATTTCAGATAGGCAATAAAATACACAGAAACAAAGTTCAGAACACCTAGTCTAGACAGACTACAAATTAACCACAGAGGAGAGTAAAAGAGGTGGGATAAAAGAGAGGGGAAGGGAAAAGAGTAATCAGCTCAGCATCCATGATGAAATCAGGTGATATAGCATTATATACAGTCAGACGATATTGTGCTATAGCGAGAGGATATCCAGGGGTCCCACCACGTCAGGACCTTGAGTTTACGTGACCGAGTTTGGGAGAGCAGCATTTCATGAGAGCAATGCTGATTTAATCTATTAACCACTTCTGACAAGGTAGGTAGGGCAGGTGACTTCCAATGACTTGCGATCGTCATGCGGGCCGCAATAAGGGCATTCGAAAGTATAGGGCGGAGGATAGTCGGAAAAGTATCAAGATCTAAACCCAACAGTGCTAGTTGGGCATTGAGAACTAGGGGCAAACCAGTCAGGGAGGCAAGTAAAGTCTGGACCTCCTGCCAAAATGTTTGCAACTTCGGACAATCCCACCAAATATGAGAATCTGAGCCTAGGGCTGAGCATCCCCTCCAGCAGTCAGATGAAGAGGATAATCTAGGAGATTTAAATTTAGCCAACCGTGCTGGGGTGAGGTACCATCCCAGCGAAACCTTTTTGGCCTGTTCCAGATGGTTTACACATGCCGAATAGCGGGCGGCATGTCCTGAAGCAGCTTGCCACTGCTCCAAGGAGGCTTCAAAATTAAGTCTGGACTCCCATCTCACCATATAAGGAAGTTTAGTTGTGGACCGTAAATCCAGGTGAGCCTTGTATATAGTGGACACTCCCTGAGCCGATGGCCCTTGCTGCTTAAAAAGGGACTGCAGGAAAAGATTTATTGTAGTGAGGTCACAGACAGGGATAGGGTTCGAATGCAAGAAGTGTCTAAGTCGGAAGTGGGCAAAGAAAGCCGCTGGGGGGAGTGAGAATTTGGATGACAAGGCATCAAACGGCTCCAGTCGTCCTTGACTCGTGAGTTCTCCCAGTAGGACAACGCCTCTCTGCTTCCACGCTTGCAGGGAGAAGTCACCCATCCGCGCCTCCACCGCTCCCAGCGTAACATATTTATAAAGGAAGGGCAGATGTGTCCTGGCCAAAAGCGTCCAGACTTTAAGTACCGTCAGCATTGATCGCAGCAGCCCAGGCGAGGGCGAGCTAGAGAGAAGATACATTTCTAGTAGAAGCCGAACAGAGTGTCGAGGGGAGAGCCAGGATTCAATCTGTAACCAATGAGATGTGGGGAACCAGCCCACCACATCTTAGCTATATCCAGTGTCACAGCTGTGTAATATGCAGCTACGTCCGGTACTCCCAAGCCACCCCGCGCATATGGAAGTGTCATGGTAGAGAGTGCCACCCTATGGGGTTTCCCACTCCAGATAAAAACACCTAAAGCTGTTTGGAAAAGGTTAAGATATTTGCGGGGGAATGGCAGGGGAACGCAGCGTAAAAGATAAAGAATTTTCGGAAGGATCATCATCTTGGTCAGATGAATCCTGGCTATCCACGAAAGCTGGTGGGTGGAGTATTGTGCAAGAGTCGTTCTAATAGAGGATAGGAGAGAGTCACAATTAACTTGGACTATGCGAGATAGGTTTGTGATATGAATGCCCAGATAGCGGAACCCTCTGTGCGCCCAGGTGAATTGAAAAAGGGAGCGGAGAGAGCTCAGCTCAGGTACAGGGATGTTCACTGGAAAAATAGATGATTTGGATAAATTTAATTTATAGAACGAGGCTTTGGAAAAATCCTCCAGCAACGCAACTATTGCGGGAATAGAGGACGAGGGCTTGGTGCATGTGAAAAGAACATCATCCGCATAGAGCGATATTCGATGTTCTGTCGGGCCTATCTGCACTCCCGAAATGCGGGGGTGGGTGCGAGCTATGGCGGCCAGGGGTTCCATCACTAATGCAAAGATCAAAGGGGAGAGGGGACAACCCTGGCGGGTTCCGTTAGTGATCCGGAAGGGGGTGGAGGAAAAGCCTCCCGCCTTCACGGTCGCACTAGGCGCTGAGTAGAGAGCCAGAATTGCCGATTTGATGTTGCCCGTAAAGGCAAACTTGTCCAAAATCCCCGCCAGGTATCCCCAGTGCACCCTGTCGAACGCTTTCTCTGCGTCTAGAGACAAGAGCGCACTAGGGGTCCCTCTCCCCTCCAAAACGTCCAGGATGTCAACAACCCGTCTGGTGGCGTCCCTCGCCTGTCTATGTGGAACGAAACCAACTTGGTCCAATCCAATCAAAGACGGCAGCACCAACTTAATTCGTTCAGCTAACATTTTAGAATAAATTTTCAGATCGCAATTAAGAAGTGCGATAGGCCTGTAACTACTGGTATCTGTGAGGGGTTTGTCTGGTTTAGGGATTGTGGATATAAATGCCAACAGTCCCTCCGGCTTAATCACCCCCTCCTTCTTCCAAAGATTGAAAAGGGCGAGAAGATGCGGGGCTAAGAGGGTGGCAAAGGTGGCGTAATACTGGTAAGGGAAACCATCAGGGCCCGGTGCAGAGGATTTTTTAGCAGAGTGAATGGTTTTGATAATTTCCGCCTGGGAGAAGGGGGCGTTCAACACATCTACCTGAGCTGCCGAGAGAGTGGGCAAGTTGGCTCTATCAAGAAACGCTTGAATAATATCAGGGGTAGGTTGAGGGGTTGAGGTTGAAGATGCCAGGTTATAGAGACAGTCATAATAATCTTTGAATTGTTCTGCAATGTGGATGGGATTACGGACTACACCTCCCGAAGGGGAATTAATTTGCGCTATTCTGGATCTAGTTTCCAGCTTCTTGACTCTCCTCGCTAGTAGCTTGCCCGCCCTGTCCCCCATCCCATAATAAAGTGCTTTAGTCTTGCGGAGGCGGTGTTCTATTTTTTGGAGCAGGAAAGTTCGTAACTGGGATCGGGTTGACATTATTTTAGTCAGTAAAGTAGGGTCAGGGGAGGCGGCATAACTATGCTCTAAGGATTGTAAAGTGGATAGATGGGAGTCCAGAGCCTCATCATACAAGCGTTTGGAACGTGCAGCCAGCTTCAACAGGTGGCCCCTCATTACAGCCTTGTGGGCAAACCACAGCGTGTCAGCCGAGACAGTCAGAGCTGTTAATGTGAAAATATTCTGTCAAGTAATCTCCAATGATCTCACAGTTATCTGGTGAGGTGAGCATAGATACGTTCAGTGACCAGTGGAACGGAGCAGCGCCGGAAAATTTATCCTCTAGAGTAATAGACACTGGGGCGTGGTCCGACCACGTGATCACATCAATATCAGCAGCTACACAATATGGCAAGAGCGAGTCATTCAGCAACAGAAAATCTATTCGGCTATACGATCGGTGTCTTGAAGAAAAAAAGAGTAACCCCTTTCTGAGCCATGGAAGTAGCGCCAGACATCATGCATTTTAAATGAGGCTACTACAGGGGCCAAATCAGAGCGGTAGGCAGTAGGAGTCGAGCAATCAAGGGACTTCTGTATTGGAGCATTGAAATCACCTCCAATGACTCTATGGCCTGACATGGAGGGGGAAAGATCTTCAAGGAGGGACCTAAGGAAGCTAGATTGACCCGTATTGGGGGCATAAATTGAGAGGAAAGTATACCTAACATCATTAATGCGACAGGTCACCACTAAATATCTCCCCTCTGCATCGTTCACACATTTTATCAATTCAAAGGTTAGGGTCGAACGAACCAGAATCGCCACCCCAGCTTTCTTAGACATAGAGTTCGAAAAAAATTGGTGAGGATAGAAACGTGAAGCTAAGCGGTGGTTGTCTCTCCCCAGAAGGTGCGTCTCCTGTAGCAGCACAATCTCTGGCTGCGATTTCCTCAGATAATTGCGGAGGAGCGCACGCTTCTGGGGAGAGTTCAAGCCGTTCACATTAAACGAGACTACTACAATTGGCATAGTGAAGTAGATATAACATTAGTACGTACATAATGCATCGTAGAAACAGTAGGTTTGAAGGAGTGAGCTGAAAGAGTAAGGAAGGGGTAGGGAAAAGAACAAGTAGTAAAATATAGAGTAAACAGAAAGGCATTAACAGATGCGCGGTCTCACACCAATTAAGGGACCGCACCGCCAATGCCGCTCCAGCTGGGGCAGGAATGAAACCAGCTCGAGCAGCCGTTGCTCGGAGCAACGGCAAATAAATGGAAAAGAAAAAAAAAAATTCAAAACAAAAGGAATAAACAGTCAAGATTCAACAGTTCTCAGAGCGGCAAAAATCCGCTCAATGGGGAAATCCCTCAGGGCTCCCTTAAAAAAGAAAAACAAAAACAAAGGGAAACAATCACCTGAGGGACCAGTACCAAGTCCAGGACGTCAGTTCCCGGGAGATCAATAAAGCAGAACAATGCCGGCGGTGGAGAAGGTGCCGTGTAGTCAAGCCACTTCCCATTCTACTTCCAGCCTCTTCTGGTAAAGTCGCGGTTCACGACGGTCAGGATCAGAACGAGCACGATCTTGCAATGTCGATGACGATGGATTTGACTGAGAAAATGGAAGAAGGTCCCATTGCTTAAGTAACTTCGCTGCCTGCATAGGGGTCAAGCACACATGTGTGACGTCATTGCGTCGGATAATCAGACGTGTGGGGCGTCCCCATCGGTATGTGATCTTTTGTTGCAGGAGGACGGAAGTGTAGGGCTTAAAAGCCCTACGCAGGGCCAGAGTGCCTGGGGATAAATCAGGATAGACCTCCAGACCTGCAAATCGGTCAGAGAGCGTAGGAGAGTGACGCAGGGCCGCCAGAAAATCTTCCTTAGTTTCAGCAAAATGAATACGGCCAAGCACATCCCTTGGGAGCTCCGCTCTTATCCCAGGCGGTTTCGGGAGTCTATGGATCCTATCTATGATCAGATCTCTCGGAGTCAGGGTGGGGAGGACCTCGGTCATAAAGTCACGCAGCAGGGCTCTAAGGTCCTGTGGGGGCACCGACTCCGGGACTCCCCTCAGGCGCACATTGTTACGCCTGCTACGATCCTCTAAGTCTAGCTGCTTCACCCCAATAGAATCAAGCTGGCGATGTAGTTGCTCGTTCTCATCCAGGAGCGCATTATGAGAAGCCACCAGCTCCGTCATCTTCCGCTCCAGGTGATCAGTGCGTCCCCCCAGCTCCGCCACTTCTCCTTTCAGCTCAGCCACCACTGACCTTATATCTCCTTGTATGGAGGCCCTGAGATCACTGAAGAGCCCCTTCATCTGGGCGTGGGTAACCGGGTCCTCCGCTCTCGGGGCAGCCGAGGAGCCCTCCCGAGTAGATGTCTCCCTGCGCGCTGCCCGGGCAGCACGAGGCGAGGGAGGCGCCATGTCTGCGAGCATTTCCTGGGTCCCGCGGCCTGGGGGGAAGTAATCCGACACCCTCTTCGGTAAGAGGGCCTGGCCCGTTTTCGACTTGCCCATCCTGTGTGCGAGTGCTGTGGCTACTAGTGGAAGCGATTCCACCGGGATTAGATGCTGATAAGCCGCGTCAATTCCCCGGGAACCGGGAGCTCCTGTATCACGCGACTGGCTTCATGCGCTGCCTAGCCACGCCCCCAATCTTATCACTTTTCAATCCCTCCAGGATAAATATATTTTACCTAACAAGGAGATTTTGACATAGTTAAAAATACGATTATTCCTGACTTCAAAAAACATTCCCTTTTCTCTCCTCCAGTTTATTATTGACCTTTTATCTAAACCCCTCGACAGCCCTAAATGGGTGACAAACTGTCGGAATAGTACTTACAATGATGACATTGAATTACTAAAGACTAAAAACATAATAACTTGGGAAAAAGAACTTCAAGTTCAGATAGACATATCTCAACTCTCTACATCTCTAGACATCATTTACTCGAACACCTTGTGTGCTTCTCTACATGAGTCCCACTATAAGATTTTGTCTAGATGGTACTGGACACTGGAGAGAATTCATCAAATCTCACCATCAACACCATCCGACTGTTGGAGGGCATGTGGGAGGTTGGGGACCCTCTCACATATTTTCTGGGGATGTCCTAAACTCACTAATCTTTGGGCAGAGGTTAGAAATCTTATTAAGAACCTCACTAGTGTACGAATTTCTCTCAATCCACAATTGGTTCTTCTGCTGCTGGGTACAGACACTTTCCCCAACAACCTAAGGGTGCTTTCACATCTGCGTTTTTCGTAATTCGCGGCAGATGCGGTGAAAAAACTGCATCTGCCGCGTTTACCGCATAACCGTTCCACTTGCGGCGCGGTTGCGGTTTTTTCTATGCAAAGTATAGGCATACTTGCGGCAGGTGCGGCAAGTGCGGTTTTGCACTTGCGGCAGGTGCGGCCGCGAAAAAAACCGCAGTAAGCCGCGGTTTTTTTCGCGGCCGCACCTGCCGCAAGTTCAAAACCGCACTTGCCGCACCTGCCGCAAGTATGCCTATACTTTGCATAGAAAAAACCTCAACCGCGCCGCAAGTGGAACGGTTATGCGGTAAACGCGGCAGATGCGGTTTTTTCACCGCATCTGCCGCGAATTACGAAAAACGCAGATGTGAAAGCACCCTAAGACACATTTTAATAACTACTAAATTGTTGATAGCTTCACGTTGGAAACACGTTGAGGTCCCAACCATAGCAGATGTAATAGACAGAGTCTCTGTCCACAATATCTATGAATACAACATAGCCCTTAGACAGAAGGACTTGAATAAATATAAATTTAGATGGGATATTTGGTTGTAAAGCTTTATGCCAAACTTAATTCTCTGACACCCCATTAGCGTTCTGACATTATCATTTTTGATTTCAGGTTCAATAACAGTGTCTTTGTATCATTTTTACTTAATTCACTATCTTAATGTAGTTGCGAAAATTAGACTATGGTACTATTTAGAAGAATTTGGGATGTGAAAAGAAACACGTTACCCTTCTGGTAAACCAATTTGTATGATTGTCGAGCCCACTGGGACGAGGGTAATCGGTACCAGACCGGGTCTTTACTGGGGAAGTCACGGGTGGTCCTGGTCCGGACCGTGTCCCGGGCCCTGGCAAATAAGGGGAATATTTACAGGGGATTGTAAGTCGTGACTCCACCCACTTGATGCGGCCAGTGATGGGGGCCGCCGCTGCTGCAGAACCTCCGGGGATGATGTAATGGCAGCTTAGGTGGTATAGTTCCAGTGGGTAGAACTGTGCTCCCCGGGGCAGTAAGGGTCAAGTCTATTGTGGAGTGTGTAGCACACTTACTTTACAGACGCTGCAGGGGTCTCTACTCAGCGTTGGTGCTGACAGGCTGTGCTGTGCTATGGCTCTGCAGGTGGAGGTCTTTCTGATGCAATCCTGTATGGAGGGAATAGCTTTCATGCAGAGACACAAGGGAAGCAGTTCCAGGGTTTTCCAAAGCTTTACTCTCAGCTCTTCAAGTTACAGTTCAAGTACAGTTCTTACACAGTTCAAGTACATGGGCACATTCTCCTTCTCCGGGTTCCCTTTGCTCCCTGCAGCCAGGCCTCTCTCTCTGTGACCCCTCACACAGTCTGCAGTGTCCTTTCCGGGCTATAACGGTCTCCGTCTCCACGGGTGTGTGTGAAACGCTGGACAGTATGGCGGTGACTCAGGCTTCTGTGAGTCCTAAGTTTGTCACTGAGCTGCCTGTCCTTTGGGTAGGGATCTCAATCTGAAACTCAGACCCCCCGTCATGTTGTTTGGGGATGCCGGGTAAACTACGGTCCCCTCTAGAGCCGACACTCTACTTTAGCCCAGCCTCCAGCAGTCCTCCAGCACGAGGCTCTACCAGGCTCCTTTCCTTCTGTTCCTCTCTGTATATAGGAGGGCTACTCCACTTGCAGTAGGTTGCTTAAGCTGCGGTTCTAGGGCCCGGGTTACACCGTCCCTCTCTGCTCTCCCACACGCCTGGGGATCCGGCTCTGGATAGGCTTTCTCTCTCCTCTGGCTCACACTGGCTCAGTACAGATTCTGCGTTCCTTCTGCCCTCACTCTTCCAGAACGTGTGGCTCTCTGTCTGCTCAGCTTCAGCTCAACCTGCTGCTGTTCTCTGGCCTTTGCATCTCATCTTCTCTGTGGCCTACTCTTGGTCTTTTCTGTTCAGCCTACCTCGGCCTACTCTTGGTCTTTGCTGTTCAGCCTACCTCGGCCTACTGAACTCCTTCACTCCTCCCCCTTCCTATATACTGTCAAGTCACCTGACTACGGGTGTGCCCAACCCACTCCTCTGAATCCACCACCCCTCAATCTCATAGAGTATCTAATCTCAGGGCTGGATGTTGCCTCCTCTTACACGTGGGTTGTGTGGGCTCTGAGGGTGTTGGTATGCAACATGTCCTACCTGCCTGGCTGCAGTTCCCTTTGTGGCCTCCTGAACGCAGGGGCGCCACATGATTATGATGTAAGTTCCTTTTATATTGTTTGTTTTTCCCTTTTCCCCAAACTTATGTTCTTCCTTTGTAAATCTGTGATAATAATATATTGCACAGATATATCTGTATTATTTGATAATAACCCACATATGTTATATCCATAATAGTAAGAGCGAGAGATGATGGAGATCTTCTTTTTCTTTTCAAATATTTTTATTAAAGGGAACCTGTCAGCTACTTTATGCCCCTCCAGTTATCACTGTCTGAACCTGTAGATTTATAATACTATTCTAATCATCCCTGTCTGAGCTCATAGTGTAATGTGAAAGGTGAAAGAAAAGCCTTTATACACTTACATTTCCTTATGTAATGAGGCAGTCAGTCCCCAGCTTGGAGGACAGAGGACTGTTTGGCAGGTTAATTGTTAACATTTCAGCCTTGTGCTTCAACATGTTGGGAGACCTGATGTGATGTCACAACCATGTGACTACAATAGGCGGAGCTAAGTTCTCTCAGAACATAATACGTTTGCTGGCTTAGCTCCACCCACTATGGTCACATGATCGTTACATCACACAGGTCTTTAGCTATCCAAGTTACAAGTGAGTTAACTATTATCCTGCCAGACAGTCCCCCTCCTCCAAGGTGGGACTGAAATGTAAGTGTATAAATGCTTTTCTTTCACCTTTCACATTACACTCTGAGCTCAGACAGGGATGATTAGAATAGTATTATAAAGCTGCAGCTACAGACAGTGATAGCTATGAGGGCATAAACCAGCTGACAGGTTCCCTTTAAGTTTTCAAAACTTAATAAAAATATTTGAAAAGAAAAAGAAGATCTCCATCATCACTCGCTCTTACGGCAATCATGCACCCATTTCAGCCTTTTCATCAGCCCCCAGACTGCTTTTTTCGGTCCGGCAGACAATTACGCGCATTTCCCATTGACTAACATGGGACTCGCTACTCGCACTGATTACCCGAGTATTACGATGTACTCAGAACGAGTGTAGCGAGACAGAGTATTTGACTACTCGCTAATCCCTAGATATAACATGCTCTCATTGGGTGAAAACATCTTAAGGTACCTTTACACGCAGCATCTTTTCTAGAAATTTCACTGGCAACTTACTGGTTGCAGTGAAATCATGGTTACATTGTTCCATTTGAACACAGCAACAAGATAGAACAATGTGTCCATGATTTCACTGCAACCAGTAAGTTGCCAGTGAAATTCCTAGAAAAGTTGCCGCGTGTAAAGGTACCTTTACAGTTCCAGCCGTGGATGGTGGGATATATTGATGTCTCCTGCCCCCTGGGCTTTTTCTTGCTGTGTAATCTGACCTATCATGCATTTTTCAAATCCACAATGTCACTTTCTCTTCTGGTCAATTTGCGTTTTACTTGCGGTTTTTCCCAACAGACAAGACACGAAGAAAAGAAAAATGCATGTGATCCCCACATCAGTGTATCAAAGAGTTATCAAAGCCAAATACCATAAAAAGTATACAAAACAAAGCCAATTTATTTACAACATGAAATGCCAAAATGAGACAAAAATGCGGCCGCCAAAAATACGCGATAACACAAGTAACCTATTTTAGCTAATTCTAATTGATGCAGAATGTCGGCTACATAAAAACTCAAATACTCATTGTGGGACTTTGGGCAAACATTTTCGATTTAGCAGCTAAACTATATTAAACATATTATTACTGGTCGCCCACAAGAGGGCAATCTTGTGAAGGGTTAGAAGAACCAGACTTGTAACTTGTATTAACAAGAATACATTATGTAGTTTGAACTTCGGAAGGACATTATGGTAAGTGGGGCTTAGTTTATTTACAGATTATTTGATGCTCCGGTCATAAAATCCTCAAAATGTCTTCTAAGTAATACAAAAATTAAGAACTGCTTGTTCTTTTTAATTTAAGGGAACCTGTCAGACAGTTTATGCCCCCAATCTATCACCACCTGCCCCTGCAGCTTCCTTATACTTTCCTAATCATCCCTGTATGACCTAAGTTGATAAAAATAATTTTATAACTTACAATTTTGTATGTTAATAAGGCACTGTCTAGCCTGCTGGGGACATTCTCTGAGGGTCCATGTCCGCCCAATGGGTGTGATAACCTAATTTACAAGCGCTGTCTTCTTTTGGAGATACTAAAATGTATGGGCTACTTCTAGGTATGACGCTTCAGCCGCATTATTTATCGCCGGGGGCTGCGGCCTGATTCACCACTGGTTGCTCTCCCTCTGTATCGGACATTTCTCCCCCTTAGTGAACCGCAGCCCAGTTCTCAGTCTTTATCGGCAGGGCAGTCTACCGCTCCTCAGGCGGGCAGTTTAGTGTGCAGGGGATTTCCAGTGCAGGACTTCCTGTGTCGTGTTGGCTGATGTCAGAGCAAGGACCTTTGTCTCTCTTCGTGCCCTTTTCTCAGGTTCTGCCCACGACGGCATGCCCCCTCATATTCCCGTGCGTCTTGTGGGGTAACAATGGTGACTGTACACAGTTCAGTGAAGTCTATGGCACACACTACCCGTTCATATTGGGCACAAGATCCTGTTCGTGATGCCAGGAACTCTGATGTGCCCCAGGGCTATGGGGTACTTGGAGACCAGCCTAACGGTTCTGCACTAGGGGAGTCACAGGAGGTCGAGGGCTCGGCTCTGTGGCCCGGAGGTTGAGTTCAAAGTGTTTCAGGGGGGTGGTGGTTTAGGTATAATTGCCGTGACGCCACCTGTGGTATCCGGCTATTAGGGGACACTGCTGCGGTGTGGGACCTCTGTGGACGATGGGAGTGCAGCGGTGGTGGTTTCCCTCCCCACAGGTGGAGTGGATCCCCAGAGCAACTGGGAAAGTCTATGGCGATGGTAGGCTGTTACAGGTGCAGGACTGAGGGCGCTGAATAACTGACAGACACAAGGGTTGAAGTCTCCATTACCTTTACTGGTAGAAGTAGCAGATTAGTCTAATGTACTGTCCACAAGAGATGTTGGGAGTCTGGGTAGTCTGGAAGCAAGTTGGGGATCTCTTCACCAGATGAGTTCTGAGGCCTCCCTGTTGTCCTGCTCTTGGTGGGCCCTGGCTGCCTGTAACTAAACTGTGACCCTCTCTTCCTGCGTATGGTCTCTGACCCGTATGGCAGGCAGCATGAGCCCTTCCCAGGTACCACTCCTCTGGCTACTGTCCCTGGGCTCTCTGATGATGCTGTGCCTCCTAGGCTTCGTTGTGGCCAGGAGACTTAGAATCTCCCGCCCTCTGGTTTTGGCTGCTTGGCCTGGAATCCCTCACAACCTTGGACTCTGGTGTCCTCTTTTAATGCTCTTTGCACTGGGGTGAGCCCAGCAACCTGCTCCACTCCCCAGACTTGCTTCTCCACTTCCTCAGACCCTCTCATACAGGTCCCTCACACTGGCTAGTCTCTGTCCCGGGACAAGCCTTGCTCTGCTGCGGTCCTGGCTAACCCTGCCCCCAGGTCAGAATTTATATTGGACCTCCCCTGAACTCGGGTTTCAGAGCTCCTCCTTCTGGTTTGGAGTCGGGAAGGTGTTGTGTGTGGTGGGCTTACCTGGTGTGGATACCTCTCCTTGCTTCCAAGCACAACATGACCCCCTGAGGGAGGCAATGTCATTGTGGCTACTGGACTCTGGGGTGCCACATGAGCACATCCATGCAGCATTCAGTAGTGAAAACTGCAGCACTTGGAATAAATTATTACATCCTGACTCTGGCCAGTGCCAGAATCAAGACATACTGTGTGGTGTGGATTTAGCACGTGATATAATCCTGGCACACAGATAAAGACTACAGTGGCATATCCAGCGTCTTCTGTGATGTATGCTCTATGTCTTAAGTGATGTATATTCAGCAGCCTTAATATTTCCTGTGATCTATATGCTTCAGCCCCAGTGTCTCCTATGTGATAATGTGGGATGTATAAACAGCAGTCTCTGTCTCCTAGTGTCTCCTAACCAATGAATATATTTCAGTTTTGGTGTTTCCTTTATATGTACTAAACATATAAGACAGACTGTTGTATTTAATGTATATTTAAACAGTGGATGTGGGTGGAGTTAATGCAGGATGCACTCCTGCATACAAATAAAGATTGCAGTGGCAGTCCCAGTATCTCCTGTGATGTATGCTCAAGCCCCAATATCTCCTATCATGTACATACTTCAGTCCCAATGTCTCCTGTGATGTATATTCTCCAGCCACAGTAGCTATATATGATGTATATACAGCAGTCTCGGTGTCTCCTATGTGATATGTATATGGCAGTCTCTGTGTCTTCTATGTGATGTATATATGACTCTCAGTGTCTCCTTCATGATGTATACAATAGTCTGTCTCCTATGTAATGTATATGTGGCGCCCCACTGGTTGGGACGCCACAGAGGAGTACTGCACCCATGAAAGAGTGTGTAGTATCCCTATAGCTGAGGAGTTGAGATGCTGCATAAGGGACCCTCATTACACATCCACACACACCCTAGGTAGGGGACCGTGGGTGGACCCACTAAGGGAGGACCCAGTCCTCAGTGACTCAGAGAGGAGTCACTCAGCTAGAGAAGATCTGAGGGAGATGGCTTCAGGCTCTGTGCGCGAAGCCGCTGAGGAAGAGAGGAGAGAGTGCTGGAAGGGACCGGGCAGGAACAGTAGGCATTCCACCGAGGGACCCAAGTGTGGCATCCTAACTTCCAGTGACTACCCAGGCCAGGCAGACCTGTAAAGACTGTGTTGAGAGAACTGCCAGTAAACCCATTGCAAGTTATGAACTGTGTGGTGTGATTCATTTGCCTTTGCCTGAGGAGCCGCCGACTTGTTACACAACTCCCATCATCGACTACTGTCCCGGGATCCTGCTCCACCTACGGGGAGCGTAACCATCTAACTGCCTCTTCATCACCCCGGAGGTCTGTCCCGCAGCCCTAGTAACCTTACTGGAGCCATAGGTGGCGTTACGAAACCCTATTCTTATTAAATGTTCCCCTTTTCAGCAACCACCAGGGCCACGGGACCGAGCAACAGGCCCCGTGACATCCCCAACTAAATCAACGCCCGAGACCGGCTACCCCATGGCCCTGGGGCGGGTCATATATACAGCATTCTTGGTGTCTGCTATGTAATGTTTATGTAACAGTTAATACCTACTATGTTATGTGTATACGACAGTGGATGTGATGTGCGCCTGTAAAACATAGATATAGTAGTGGCATCTCCTGTGATGAATATGCTAGGCACATTGTCCCTTGTGATGCATGCTTCAGTCCCAATGTCTGCTATGTTGTATGCTCCAGCACCAGTGTTTCCTATGATATATGCTTCAACCCCAATGTTTCCTCTGATGTATTCTCCAGCCCCAATATCTCCTGTGATGTGTTTACTGCAGCCCCAGAGTATTCTATGTGATGTGTATGCTCCAGCCTCGGTTTCTCTTATGTGATGTATTGTTATGCCTGAAAGGTGTGGAGATGTAAGGTGAACTAACTGAGCCACTAGTGGAGCAGTGATAGCTGAATACCTGATACAGCAAGAGACTGGAGAGTGACTTCAATAAACCAAGGATATTTATTCCATAAAAGTGTTAACAAAAGGAAAGGTGTCTGAGAAGAGGACTCTCTAGATCACGACACCAAACTGTCCTGCGGGAGCAGCTGGAGAAGTAACCCTATACAGGGATAAACCAGGCACAAGAGGTCTAAATGCCACGAATCCTGGACCAGATGGGCGACCATTACAGACCGTAACAGTAAAATTGAGAAGACTGCGAAATGCAGGTTCTGTTGGTAGGGAGAATCCTGGGAGCTCTGTAAAATTATGGAAAGGCTGATCCAGCCGGAAGAGGAATCTGGAAGGTCCCGTGCCATTCAGGAGGGGCTTAGACAGCCCGAGGTGGGATCTGGAATATCCACAGAGATCCAGGATAACGGACAGCAGAGGATTCTGTGGAGGCAAAGATGTAAAAATATTGCAGAGCACAATAAGCAACAGTCTTCTTAGTGCAGAGCCCAGCAGGAGTGTGATCTGGACACTGGCAACGTTCCTAGGGAATGAACACATTGCTCAGTCACTTCCCATAGGGGGAGGAAGCATTTTATACACAGAGCAGCTCAGCACTCAGGCTGAGAGACCTAATAGGGAACAGATGTACTGTCTCTTTAAATGAGTGCAGGGTGCAGTGCACACAACCTGTGGAGGATGAATTATATCTTATCTATTAATCTTAGTTTTTATACTCATATAGCATTAAATGAAACAATAAGTTTTTTCTGTATTCAGGTACGTATCCAACATCTTCTCTTTATCTTTGAGTCACCCCTCCCCCTCCTCCATCTCTCTCTTTCTCTCTCTCTCTTCCCCTCTTTTCTCTTCATCTCTCTCTCTCTCTTTCCTTCATGTCACTCTCTCTCTCCCTCTTTTCCCTTTTTCCCTCTCTATCTATCTATCTATCTATCTATCTATCTATCTCTCTCTCCTTCTCTCTTTCTCTTCTTTTTCTCTTCTCTCTTTGTTTCTCCCCCTCCTCCATCTATTTCTTTCTCTCTTTCTTTCCCACTATGAATCTGTGAACAAGGAGCTGTTTTGTAAACAAAGTGTCTCCTTAGATGTGTATGCTGGAAAGAAGATATGGCTGCACAGAACTGCCTTGAAAATGGACAAGCTGATTGGTCCTCACCGTGCTTGCACCAGACTGTGCTATGGGAAACCCAAGATAACCTGAATCCCAGCAGCCAAGGGATGATACTATGACGTGATGAAGAACGGACTCTCAGAGTACAAAGAACTATTATTATTAACAAACATAGACATTAGCTTAATCCCACCTAACTCCCACCCTGCCATGGACATTTACATGCTTATCTTTTAGACTATAAAATGCCCTGTACCCGGATATTGGGTTCAGTAGTTGTTGCCGTGTACTTTGTCATTATTAAACCTGGACACGTTATAAGCTTGAACCGGACTCTCTCGGTCTGATTTACTCTTATCTGGTACCGCGTGTTCATAGTCTAATCTGGGATGACTGGCGAGGGAGTGGAACAGTAAAATTTTCCCCGACAAACCTAAGAACATTCCCAGGAGACCTGCCAAGGGGACGCAGGTTCCTGGATGAGAAGGAGCAGACGGCCGCATTGAACCATAGGCAGGGTTAGCAGAACTAGTGGAGCCACGTGATAAGCGCCCATCTCCCTTCCCAGTCCGGCCCCGCAGTAGGGACAGAGTGGGTAAGGTGCATACAGCCTTGTGATGGGCACCAGTCTCCCTGTCCATAAGAGACCGGCTCTGCGGCCGAGGGCATGACATGTATAAACAGAAATCTCAGTTTCTCCTATGGCATGTGTATATCCATATATAGCAGCCCCAGTTTCTCTGTGATGTATATTCTCCAGTTTCAGTGTGTCCTGTGTAATGTAGGTACAGCAGTCTTGGTGTCTCTTATGCAATATGTTTACCAGTCTCTGTGTCTCCTATGTGATGCCGGGGCGTAACTACAACAGGTTTCAGGAGTTGCAATCGCACCTGGGTCCTGGAGCCTAGGGGACCTCAAAAGTCTTTTTGGCCTTTAGAAAAAGACTAATATTAAAGATTTGCAATAATTTGGGGCCCCATTAGAGCTTTTGCATTGGGGCACATTAGCTTCAAGTTATGCCACCGTATGTGATGTATATATAGCAATTCCAGTGTCTCTGTGATATATATGCTTCAGCCTCAGTGTTTTCTATGCGATGTATGCTCCAGAGCTCCCACTGCTTGGGGTCTATAAATGTAATGTGAGCATTGATGATGTTCCCACGTTGAGGAGATATGCAGTGTAATGTAAATGTGTGTTCAGAGCAACTTACTGCTGCAAGTTCTTTACAAAACTTATAATTGCAAAGAGACAACTGACACAAATCTGGAAAGGCACTTACAAGTATCAACATCATTCATATCACCTATGATCACGCTGCACCAAAGAAATGCAACTCCAGATAACCGAGGGGTAAATTAATTAAATGTTTGACCATAAATAGCAGGAGAAGCTTCAATTTGATAATATATTATGGCCTCGAATAAAATTATTATTTGAGATTATAAAGAATGTTCCCCAACCCTGGTGTAGTCAAAGACCTAAGGTAGTCACCGTTCTGTTCAGTTCCTTTATCCATGACTACTGTTTCATGTCCTCTTATAAATTGGAATTATAGAGAGATTCTCATAACATTAATAGGAATTCTTTTACAATCACAATGCTAGACAATAATTCATAAGAACATAAGAATGTCATTATGCATATCTACGTATACAGAGATTCCCATAGTAACATAATATTAGGCTCACATGGATATGTGCATGTTGTTTATATTTTACAAAATCTCTTCCACATGCTATGGAAAGAATCTGAATTCTATATGCATATTTGACATCCACAGACTGTGCCCTTTGATTTCTACTTGTTATAGGACCCTAGAGGTCGCATTGCGATCCAGTACACCTGCATTGTGCTGCAGTATAGCACAACCTGTGCCATGTCCGTTGTCATCATAGATACAGTCTAATGTTAACCTCTATATTGGATAAAATATTTGCTTTTCCAAGAGAGGCTATCTTGTATTTGTATATCCGTGAAAATGACCTCAAACCAATGTTGGCAAGCGATTATGATGCATTGGCCTTATAAAGCAGAGTTCCCCAACTCCAGTCCTCAAGGTCCATTTACAGTGCATGTTTTCAGGATTTCCTTAGGATGTGACAGTTGAAATTATCCTCTGCACAGGATATTAAATTATCAACTGTCAAATGCTAAAGAAATCCTGAAATCATACACTGTTGGTTAGCTTTGAGGACTAGACTTGGGTAACAATGTTATAAAGAACAGTTTGTCTGTGAATCTTTTGCTTCTATATTTTTCAGACACATTTCATATGGTAAAAAGATGTTTGGTACAATGTGTATGATAGCAACAGGAAAATATGTAATTGGGTGAACAACTAGCTCAATTATAGAAAACATTAATAGAACACATTCTTATTGGTTCATAATTAACAGTGGGATACCATAGGGGTCAGTCAGTATTGGGTCATCTTCTATTTAATTTATAAGTGATCCGGAGTAGAATTGCTAAGCTGGCATATGATATATAGTAAACAAAAATATTTTTGTGATTGTTGAATTATCAGCATTTCAGGTTTTTACATTTTTATTGACAAATACATCAAGTTTCTGCAAAGACTGAATATTTAAAATGTTGACCCTTATTTTTAAAGATTTAAACAATTTGGAGGCAGGATATCAACTTTTGGGCAAAATCCTGACCGATGGCAACCTGTTCTTATCTAATCAGAGCTTAAAATATATCACAAATTCTGTGTATTTGTTTACAGAAAGACTTAACCATCATGTTTGCTAAAAGCTCTGTGAACACACAGGGATCAGTGGGTGCTCTCGTCCGCTGACCTGTTACATTTAGAAAAACCACATGGACCAGAGCACATCCCATTGAACGCCCAAACTCTTTAACTGTGGACAGAACACTACTCAGACAACCCAAGGTGAGAGACCCACACAATGGTAAGACTTTATTGGATCCCCAACAGTCAAAGGCATATAACACATACCAAGATAAACACACAATGTAACAGGCAACAGAGTCTCACCCTTCCACTGGCTCACCAGGGATTAGAATATTCCTGCCTTCAAAGTTTCCAGGGCCAACTGTCGCAGTCCAGCAGCACCCCACTGTTGGTGGGCATCCACCATGAAAGGAATAGCGGCATGCTTAGGAAGCTAACCGAGCATAGCAAAGTCTGTAGCCAGGTGACTGAATTGTCCCAACTTAGGTTTCTTAAGTACTCTGTGATCTGAACTCCTGCTGAATATAATACAGTTTTGGTGCTCCCCTAGTCGGAACCAAAGCTCCTAGACTGAGGCCACGTAGCATATGAACAACTAATGACTGAAGCAGGTCCTTTTTATAGCCTGAGCCGCCACATCAGAGTATATTGTATTCTTACAGGATTGGTGGGATAAAGCAGTTCTCTTTTGGTTGGCAGTTCTATCCAACTGCATAATTTCCAGCTAAATCATGTAGACAAAAGGGGGCTAAGGTAAATAACATTTTGTCAGTAATCCACAAACTAGGGCAATGGACTCCAAGTAGACTGGCAAAAAACAATGACTTAACAAACATGAGTTAACAAACAAAAGAACGACACGCCTGGCCAATTTAAGAACATTAACCCACAACACACTTTTAAAAAGGCTGTGTCGTCACAAGCTCTTTTAAATGTTATCACCAAATTATAAAAAATACATCTATTGGAATGACAAGGGCAGAATGAAGCAGGAAGTGGACCCCAACAGAGCACACCATGCCATGAGACGCCATTGTCATTCGACGTCGCAGACAGGTGACAAGATATTAGTACCATTGTAGGCAGAGACTGTCCCAATGGGGTCACCGTGTCGTGGTGGGACAGCTTATGCATTTATATAATCATATCTATGACACTAAGTACCCTGATTATGTTCTTTGCACTATAGAATTTTTACTTTTTCATTTTTAGGGTATTTGCTCATGTGTTGCTTTTTTTTTTTGTGTTTATCATATTTTGAAAAGTTGTCAGGTTCAGTTATGTTGTGAGCCATTTTTAATGATTTTGATCTCTTGAATAGTGCTGGGTGAACCCCCTTGATGTTCAGGATCAGGGGGGTTCACCCAAGCTTTTTATAAAATTCAAGCTTGGGGCTGGAGGTGATGAGAACTTGCGTCCGAACCCCAATCCTGAACTTTACAAATATGGGATGGGGCGAGGTGGCCTCTAAAATAAAGCATAAGATTATTAATAAACATTATAATTATACTTACCGGTCCCGCAAGGTGTGCTGCCGTCTCACTTTCTCCTGGCTGAATCTATTTCTGGGGCCTCTCTTTAACTTCCGGGTTATTCACTGCACTGCTTGGCAATTTTTCGCTGGCGTCGGCAGTGTTCGGGTGGTGGCATCAGGGTTCACCCAAGTTCATGGCCAGGATTTTTTTTTTAAATAAAGATGGAGTCTCTTTTTTTTTGTTTTATTTCTAGTAAAAAAAATTCTGTGTTTTGTTTTTTTTATCTTTACTAGAACTTCATGGTGGTCATGTCTAATACAGTCCCTGAGAAAAGTTATGTCGCTTATCCATGTTATGTAAACAAAAGCTTATAACTTGACGTTAAATTCATCCATTGGTTTTAACAATTAGTCTTTTGAAAGCTGAAATCCTCCCAAATATGGTTTAGGTTAAGAAAATAAATTGGTATCAATGCTGAAATATTGATAATTTAATGAACACAGAATGGTCAGATTTTGGCAAGACAAAAGTTTTGTCGCCCACAGAAAGTAATGTGATATTCAAACAAATTAACTTAAAATACAAATATACAGTATGTTGCATAACATTGGTGAATTAAGTTGTGGTGCTATTAGAGTCATATTTAATATTTTGTGTGACTTCCATGAGCTTGAAGGACTGCATCCATGTGGTTCAACAATGATTCATGCAATTTATTAATGAAGTCATCAGGAATAGAAAAGAATGCAGTCTTACATGCCTCCCAGAGTTCATCTAGATTCTTTGGTATTGTCTTCCAAGCTTCCTCTTTCATCCTACCCCAAACATGCTCAATGATGTTCATGTCTGGTGACTGGGCTGGCCAGTCCTTGAGCACCTTGATCTTTTTTGCCTGGAGGAACTTCGTTGTAGAGATGAATGTATGAGATGGAGCACCATCCTGCTGCAGAATTTGACCCCTTTTATGATTTGGAATGTAAGAGATAGCTAATACTTCTTGATATTTTAGGCTATTGATATTGTCTTCCACCAGGCAAATGTTTCGCACACCCCCATACTGAATGTAACCCCAGACCATGATCTGTCCACAACCAAATTTGGATCCATACGGGCTCCAGTAGGTCTCTTGCAGTATTTGCAGCGGCTGTGGTGTAATTCTACTGAAGATTTATCAGAGAAATCCATCTTCTGCCACTTTTCCAGCATCCATTTGTTTAGCAGGCTGTGGGAATTTGCAAATGCCACATGGTTTCTTATTTGCCTTTTCTTTATTGCTGGCTTCTGGGCACTGATTCAACCATGGAGACTATTTTGAGACAGAATCCTACAAACTGTTCTAGATGACATGGGGACTTGAAGTTGCAGGCCTGTTGGAGCTCTGCTGCAGTGGAAGAGGGGCTTGCTTTGGATTTTGTAACCAACAAACGTCCCTCCTGAGCAGTATTCTTGCAGGGTCTCTGGACCTGGGCTTGTCAAACCCATCTCCAATCTCTTCAAATTAAATGTGCCAGCCACCTCTGCAGTGGTTCTGGTCTTCAGCCTCTTGATAATCAAGGCTTTGGTCGCAGGGTGGATTTTTGCCATGTTGTCAGAGCTCAAGTTGCAGTTCAAGTGAAGGTCTGGGGTACTTTTTTTACTCACCCACTAGTTAACCGATCATTTACAGAACACAGGTGAGAATGTAAACTAGGATTGAGTGCATTATATCACCAGGCGACAAAACTTTTGTCTTGCCAAAATCTGACCATTCTGTGTTCATTAAATGATCAATATTTCAGCATTGATGGCAATTTATTTTCGTAACCTAAACCACATTTGGTAGGGTTTCAGCTTTCAAAAGAGTACTTTATACAACCAATGGATGAATTGGTTATAAGTTTATAAGTTAAAAAACCATGCAATCTGTGTTTTTGCCATGGATTTCATGCTTTTTGGTGCAATTTAGGCCTGAAACTGCATTGTTTCCAAGGTGTTCATCTTCAGCTCCTGGGCCAAAAAAACCCACAAAGACTGCAATGTTTTTCCCGCAATTTTTGCCACGACATTCATGCTTTTCGGTGTAATTTAGACCTAAAACTGCATGCATTGTGTCCAAAGTATTCATGTGCATCATCTGGGCCAAAAAAAGCACAAAAACCATTACATTTTTCCCTCGTTTTTTGCCGCAGATTTCATGCTTTTTGGTGTAATTTAGACCTGAATATGCATGCATTGTGTCCAAGGTGTTCATGTGCGTCTCCTGGGCCAAAAAGTACAAAAACCGTTACTTTTCCTCGCAGTTTTTGATGTGGATTTCATGCTTTTTGGTTCAATTAAGGCCTGAAACTGCATGCATTGTATGCAAGGTGTTCATCCTCATCTCCTGGGCCAAAAAAAGGACAAAAATGGTGACATTTTTCCCATGGTTTTTACAGCGGATTTCATGTTTTTTGGTGCAATTTAGGCCTGAAAATGCATGCATTGTGTTAAAGGTGTCCATGAACATCTCTTGGGCCAAAAAAATACAAAAACCGCAACGTTTTTCCCACGGTATTTATGTTTTTTAGTGCAACCTTCTGACAGCTCAGTGCATAATTGGCGTAAGGAGTGTGATCTGTGGCATTGTAACCGGGGAGACACTGGGGTTAGCCGAGGATAGCTCAGGTGGCATGACCTAAACTATCCTCGGGTGACCTGAGTTACCCCCTTATGATGTGGCTCTCCTTCAGGGACCAAGGGGATAGAAGCTTTGTTCATCCCCTTGGTCTCTGATGAAGCAGAGCCAGAGTGTTTAGCACAGACATGAGGGTCAAGGAATTAATAAAGATGCTGTCCCTAAATGTATTTGTGTTTTTTTTTTACATTTTTTAATGAACTATTTAAAAAAAATTTCATGTGGGTTTGCTATATTTTTGTATGCCAGCCAGGTACAGCAGGCAGGTACGGGCTGCCCCAACACCCAGCTGTCTTATTTGTACCTGGCTGGAAACAAAAATATAGGAAAGTGCTTCTTTTTAATTATTTCAAGAATTTCATGAAATAATTAAAAAAAAAATTACATGGACTTTGCTCTATTTTTGGGTCCAGCTATATACAACTAGGCAGTTGGGGGCTGGAATCTGCAGTGCAGGGTGGTCCAAACTTTCTGGGCACCCTGCTGCAAATTGCAGTCCGCAGCTGACCCAGAAAATGGTGCGTTCACAGAAGCACCATCTTCTGACGCTGTATCCAACTCTTCCAGCGGCCCTGGTGCCGGGTGGCTTGCTGGGTGATAATGGGGTTAGGGCCTGCATTGTACAACCACTGGCAAAAATTATGGAATCACCGGGTTTGGAGGATGTTCATTCAGTTGTTTAATGTTGTATAAAAAAAGCAGATCACAGACATGGCACAGAACTAAAGTAATTTCAAATGGCAACTTTATGGCTTTAAGAAACACTAAAAGAAATTAAGATAAAAAATGTGGTAGTCAGTAAGGGTATTTTTTTTTCAGACCAAGCAGAGGGAAAAATTTTTGGAATCACTCAATTCTGAGGAAAAAATTATGGAATCACCCTGTAAATTTTCATTCCCAAAACTAACACCGCCATCAAATTAAATCTGCTCATTAGTCTGCATCTAAAAAGGAGTAATCACACCTTGTAGAGCTGTTGCACCAAGTGGACTGACATGAATCATATCTCCAACACCAGAGATGTCAATTGGAACAAAGGAGAGGATTATCCAACTCATAAAAGAGGGTAAATCAACATGCAATGTTGTAAAAAATGTTGGTTGTTCACAGTCAGCTGTGTGTAAAATCTGGACCAAATACAAACAACATGGGAAAGTTGTTAATGGGAAACATACTAGTAGACCAAGGATGACATCAAGGCGTCAAGACCGGAAACTTAAAACAATATGTCTCTAAAACAGGAAATGCACAACAACACAAAAGAGGAACGAATGGGAGGAAACTGGAGTCAATGTCTGTGACCGAACTGTAAGAAACCGCCTCAAGGAAATGGGATTTACATACAGAAAAGCTAATCATAAAACATCATTAACACCTAAAGAGAAAAAAAACAAGGTTACAATAGCTTAAGGAAAAGCAATCATGGACTGTGGATGACTGGATGTAAGTCATATTCAGTGATGAATCGCGAATCTGCATTGGGCAAGGTGGTGATGCTGGAACTTTTGTTTGGTGCCACTCCAATGAGATTTATAAAGAGGGCTGCATGAAGAAAACAGGCAAATTTACGCAGTTATTGATGATATGGGGCTGCATGTCAGGTAAAGGCACTGGGGAGATGGCTGTCATTACATCTTCAATAAATGACCAAGTTTACATTGATATTTTGGACAGTTTTCTTATCCCATCAATTGAAAGGATGTTTGGGGATGATAAAATCATTTTTTATAATGATAATGCATCCTGCCATAGTGCAGAAAATGTGAAAACATTCCTTGAAAGAAGATACATAAGGTCAATGTCATGGCCTGCAAATAGTCCGGATCTCAAACCAATTGAAAATTTTTGGTGGAAGTTGAACAAAATGGTCCATGACAAGGCTCCAACCTGCAAAGCTGATCTGGCAACAGCAATCAGAGAAAGTTGGAGCCAGATTGATGATGAGTGCTGTTTGTTAGGCTGGCTTCACACTGCAGTTTTTCACTGATCAGTGTCCATCCAGTTTGTGTGCCAAAACCAGGAGAGGAACTTGCAGAGAAAAAGTATAATTGAAAGATTGACAACTGTTTATTATTAATTTTACAAATATAAAGATGCATAATATTTTGTTATGCAAATTTTCTGATATTTATTTAGAAGAAACTTAGCAAAAATTCAAATAACTAAAACCTGTCTAAATACTATTGTGAATTATAAACAGAAATTGAACTTCACAATGTGCTCCTCTTTGAGTGACAACTCTTTTTTGCTTGTCTCTGTAGGCCCAACATGATATACAATGGTGGTTACAAAATCTTATGTGGGTCAACAAGTGCTGGATGCAGGACATCTTTACTTCTTGGCTGAAGTGAATGTCAGAGAGTCCAGTCTCTCTTATTGTAGTGATATTCTCTTGTATGACTCTCCTACTCGCACAGAAAGCAGCAGTACTTTGTGTATCTGCTCTGAAGACCAAGTAAAAGGGCAACCACTTTTAAATCAGAAATGACAGAAAGGTAAAACATGTTGGTCATAGTTCAGGCACCTCAACAGCTGTTTCATGTTGTCATAGGTTTCTTTCATGGTGACTGCATGACTAACTGAAATTAAAGATAGTGCATTGTCATTATTCAGCAAGACAGCTTTTAGGCTTATTTTGGACTAATCAAAGAAGAACCTCCATTCATCTGGATTATGACTTATCTTCATAGCTTCCATTAAACTGTTGATGTTGCATGCCACAAGTTCACCTGCCATGAAGAAGTATTGGTACAAGATCTTAATCATGGTTGCAGAAAGAAATCCAAACATCGCCCGCTAGGAGATTCCACTGCTGTAGCCTGGAACCTAAGAACTTAGCCTTACTCTTGGGCAGATCCAAATCTTTAACAAGATCATTCAGTTCCCTTTGTGTTATCATATGCAGTTCAGTTGAGGTTGCTGACAGAAAGTCTGGGTCGTGGGAGGAAGATGCTTCTGGACACCAATCACATTCTTCTGCACTTGACTCAACTGAAAATGTTTCTGGTGCTTTTGGAACCATCAGTTCTTCTGTATTTGGTACAGGGTGTATTATAGATGGAAAATTTGGATACTATGAAGTCCACTTCTTCCTTGAAACTCTTGTCCTAGTGGGGGATCACCATGCAGAATTAGCAGCTGATAGTGTGATTGGTTGGCTCTCTCCAGATCATTGGGACTGCAAAAGGTATGGATGGCCTCTTCCCATGCAACCACTGAGTAAAATGCACATGGAAATCTATTGCAGTGTATGTGTGGAGCCCAGCTCTTGTACTGATCTCCTATTCTCCTTCCAAAATCCAGGTTGTTCTGTAGGATGGTGTGTCACATGATCCGTGCTGCTGACAAGGAAACACCAGGACACTGGAGTATCTGGAAATGTAGCTTTATTCCTCCAATCCAACACGTTTCGGAGCTAAACCCAGCTCCTTCCTCAGGGCCTAATTAACACAAAGTGAACTGAACGATCTTGTTAGAGATTTGGATCTGCCCAAGAGTAAGGCTCAGTTCTTAGGTTCCCTGAGGAAGGAGCTGGGTTTAGCTCTGAAACACGTCGGATTGGAGGAATAAAACTATATTTCCAGATACTCCAGTGTCCTGGTGTTTCCTTGGCAGCAGTGTGGATCGTACGACACACCGTCCTACAGAGCATTTCTTGCACTGCGGTGACCCGTGGATTTGTGGATCCTGAAGAAGCTGACCCCTCGCGCTCATACTTGGTTGTGGGCATACACAACCGAACCAGGTGAGCAGATTCTGATATATCATCTGCATTACCCTTTTCATATAACGATAAGACCCTATTGCGCAATTTTCTCATATTTCTAAAAATACAGGTTGTAACCTTTCTATAACTTGGTAGTCAAGTTTCATCCTAGTAATGCAAAAGTAATATCTCCACATATGTAGCAAAAACTTTCCGCTTTCTTAATGCAAGAACGAGGCATATCTGAAAAAACATATAGAAACATGTTATTATGCTAAGAAACTAAGATAGGAAATCCTAAAACTCTATACCTTACACAGAGAGTGTGAAGAATATGAGAGATATTCAATCAATCATAAGTCCCCAAGATATTTTTCACATCTGTTACTTGCACATAATTAGCCATTCACTCCCTGTCCCCGTTCTGCAGGAACTTTCCATTTCCCGACCAAATAGTTTCACTGGCAGATAGGTGACAATTTTAATTTAAACTAAATAAGAGTGTTTATTGAATTTCAGAACCCTTTCTGTGATTAGCCATTACAGTCAGGATGGCTGGTTTCACAGAAACCTGCTCTGGAGGAATGGGGGCGTGAAAACTCGATTTCTCAGAGAACTTGTGACAGAATTATCAGCCTTGTCGGCACTGTCATATTAATACGAATTATGGAGGTACCGTATATTCTAGTCCTACCCAAATCATATCGTGGGAATGGTGGACCTGTGTTCCAACTTCTTTTAGCACCGCGGGGTGAGGAGATACGGAAAATGGCTAGCAGAAGCCAGATAGAGAAGCCGTGTTTGATCTCCAAGCATAGAGGAGACCCAGCTGGATCCGACAATACCTGAACTGTTCCCCTCGAACCTCTTGGTGGGAAGTTATGTCCCACCATAGCGTTTGGGAATCTTTCAACTCAAAGGTCAGAGGAGGGAATTCAGGGACAACCCAGAGAGGGAGTGACCAGCCTAAGGATTATGACTGCCCATATTCCTTCGGGTGTTGTCCTTTTAAGAAGGTTGTGTCATGTTACGAGTTGCGAGTAACCAAGGAAACCCTGTGGCTCTACATCGCCTCCATGTGGCCGCCAGCAATAAGAAACCAGTGATTGACCTTAATGTGCATGCATATATCCTTTGTAGCTTACTACCTGTGTTTGCATATCTGACTTTAACATCTGCATAATTTATCATGTAAATATAGTGCTTCTACTGTGCCCATATGGCGATTAAATGTAAAATTTAATCCTGGGTTGTTATTTTATCTTGATTTATGAATACTACATCCATGTGCTTGTTTAAAATGATCAACTATCTGGATGATGGCAATGCAGCCGCGGCCTCATTTACTTATCCCCAATCACTTCACTGATTGTCCTGATGATAAGGGGGCACCAGAGGGCTGCTTCTCATCACAGATAATGAATAACTGTGGGATATAAAACACCATAGGGTCTTATCTGATAAAAACAGTGACAGTTAAGCTGAAGGGAAACTGCTCACCTTAGAGAGTTGTATCACCCAACCGGTATAAAAGGCTATAAACAGCTGCTGCAGTATCAACAGACCAAAACAATAGTAGAAAAAATAGAGGAAATATCCACATATTTCTGCGCTGCTGTTCAATCGATCATATGCCAAGGAAATCGATGAATCCAAGTAGCTTTATTCAATGTGCTTCAAGGTGTATTCCTCACCCCTTCATTAGGACAACCTTGAATCGTATTGAATAAAGCCACTTAAAGTCACCAATTTACTTTGTGGTTGATTGTACAGCAGGGCAGTTGGATTTCACATATTTCCTTTATTTTTTTGTAACAGAGACCATTTATAAAAGTAGGTGACACAACTGTAATTAGGATTACTTTCCTGGAATGGAGTTGACATTTTTTGATTGCTTACATTTAGCTGATCGTATTGTAAGGTCCCTAATGCCCAACACGTGTTTCAGCGCCTCTTTATCAGGAGGTGTCAGTGAATGTAAAAAACATATTTTCTTGTTAGAATGAGAGGATGTAAATTTCAGTTTTGTTTTTTTGTTTTTTTGCATAATACAATTGTATGTTAGTTTTCAGCTTTCACATGATTGGCCCATGAGGTTACAAGGTACAGGTTTATAGCTCTACTATTAAGGGCGGTTTTTAAGCTGTAAATGCGCCAGAGTGCAATATAGAGCCATGCATGTAACTCTTTAGATGAGTGCATGAATAAAGAAAAACACATTTTTAATGTTCTTGTAAGTGCCAGCTCTTTTTTGTCATGTTTTCCCCTATGTACTGACAGCTAGCAATGGAGTGGCACCTATTCTTTTAATAGTATAAAGATCGCAGTATATATGCTGAATCCAGATACTTTTTTCTTTTTACTAATAAAATGCATGTTTTATGCTTGCATAGTTCACAACTGTATATATGGCAAATTGTATATATGTCAGATTTTCGTCTATCACTCATCTTTGTGTCATTCAAAACATAAAAAATGGCACAAATATTGTTGATTAAATACATAGGTAAAATGGTCTAATGTGAGGGGAGTATGGAAATGACAATTGTATGGGATGCTATGAAAGCATTTATGAGAGGACTCTTTATTAGAGACATTGCGAGATGTAAGTCAAAAAACAAAATAGCTGATCAGGCAATAAGAGATGACTTGATCAAGGCAAAGGCAGACATGATTCTGTCACCAACGAGTGAAGCTCACAACAAATGAGAGAGGCAAGAGAAGCTGCCGCTAAATTGCAGATGACTCAAATTGAAAGGTAAAAAGCATTTCAGCAAACATTATTTTTTGAAGAAGGTGAGAGAGTGGGTCACTTGTTGGCGGAGATATCAGCGGCGCAGAGAGAGTCCTCTAGAGTCTATAAGCTGCGAGATAGGGAAGGGAAAGTGTTCACAGACACATTGGATATTTTGGAGGTCTTTAAGGGATTGTACACGGCATTATACACTTCGGAGACGCAGGCTACGGAGCGGGATGTGGAGGACTTTTTGGAGGGCACTGTACTGCCTAAATTGTCAGATGAGGATAGGCTGAGAATGGATGAACCTGTGAGTACGGAGGAGGTAGAGGATGCAATACTCTCTATGTCTAATAATAAAGCACCGGGAGCTGATGGGATACCAGGGGAGGTGTTCAAGGAGATGATAGACTTGCTGGCTCCAAAGTTGAAGTCTGTGTTTGATGAAGCAATGGTGTGAGGGGCACTTCCGAAATCAATGGAAGAAGCAGTGATAGTTGTATTGCCAAAAGAAGGAAAGGATCCCATGGATGCGGAGTCTTATAGGCCCATATCTTTGTTAACAACGGATGTCAAGATTCTAGCTAAAATCCTGGCCACCTGTCACACGGGTGTTGTGAAATCTATCATACACACAGATCAGTGTGGTTTTATGCCTAACCGGTCCACAGCTGTTAATTTGAGACGGTTGTTTCTCAACCTACAACTGCCTGCTGATAATGGTGGCCAGAGGATAGTGATGTCATTGGATGCCAGGAAGGCTTTTGACAGCGTGGAGTGGAGGTATCTGTGGAAAATTATGGAGTTGATGGGTTTTGGGCCTATGTTCATAGAGTGGGTGAAGCTCTTATATTCCTCTCCAAGGGCGGTGGTCAAAGTAAATGGCGAGCAGTCGGGGACATTTGAGTTACACAGGAGCTCGAGACAGGGGTGTCTGCTGTCCCCACTGTTGTTCGCGGTGGCAGTGGAACCCTTGGCGGCCAAGATTAGAGCTACGAGGGGGGTGGTTGGATTTAAATTTGGGGAAATCGGGGAAAAAATAGCACTGACACTGATGATATTTCATTGTTCTTGGAAAGTGCGGGGGAGACGTTGGGGACCACAATGGATATAATTAAGAAATTTGGAAACATCTCGGGGCTCCAAATAAATTGGCACAAATCTTATGTCATGGCGGTAGACAGAGTACTAGGGGTGGAGGAGATAGACGAAAAGGTGAAACAGCTCTAATTGGTTTCAAAATTTAAATATCTTGGGATATGGGTGGCGCTGCCACTGACTCATTTCATAGATCTGAATGTGACCCCATTACTGAAGAAATTTAAAGGGAAGATATGAGCCTGGTGTAAATTGTCTTTGACGGTAACGGGCCGGGTTAATCTGATAAAGATGGTGTTGATGCTGCAATTGATGTACGTTTTGCAGAATTCACCGATTTGGTTACCAAAAAAGAGGTTTCAGGGTATCAACTCCATCTTTAGAGGATATGGGGCAAGAGGCAGGCACGAATCAAATTGGAAACTTTGCAGAGAGGTAAAGAGGAGGGGGGACTAGCTACGCCAAATCCCTGGATATAATTTTTGGCAGTACAAGGCCAGCATTTTAGGAGCTTGAGGGAGCCTGACTGTGAAAGATCGATATGCCGGATGTTGATACATGTGACGGGAGACGACCGCTGATCCAGGGGTTGGAGGATGGTGCCTTTAAGGGATTGGGAAAATCATACCCTACGATTGGTCTGATACAAAAGGTATGGGATACCATCAAAATGATCAGAGGGGTGGACAAATTGACAATGTACTCTCCAGTGTGGGATAATGAACACCTATCTGAATTCAACAAATTACGACAGATGGACAATTGGAAGGGGAAAGGAATGATATATATATCAACTGATAAATTTCAAAACCTTTGGTGCTTTGAGAGAGGAATTCGGCATTCCTTTGGTATGGGGATTTCAATATAATATGCTCCGACACTCTTGGTTGGAATAACGTGGAATGGTAGAGATGTTAGTCCAGAAAGATATTGTTTTGGACTTTATGTGTATGACGGGAGGGACAAGGGGAGTCATTTCGGGCATTTATAATGACCTATTACATACACACCTAGAGAAATATATATCGACGACAAAGAGAGGATGGGAGAGTGATGTGGGAGACATTACGACAGAACAATGGGAAAATATACTTGAATTTATACCAAAGCTATCTTTAAGTGAATAAGCTAGACTTTCACAGTTGTATATAGTACATAGAACCTATAAGACGCCACTGGTGTTATATAAAGCAGGCTTGAGGAGAGATTCTAATTGCCCTAGATGTGGGGCTGACCAGGCTGGACTGCTACACATGCTATGGTCATGCCCCAGACTGACGACATATTGGCTCATAGTAACTAATAAAATTGAGACAGCATACGAATGTGTGATAGAGAGGACTCCCATTCTATGTATTCTGGGGGATGTGGAAGGGATTGCTGTTTCAGATAATTGTAAAATAGCAATAGCACGATTGCTATATGTGGCACGTAAATTAATTGCAAGAAAATGGATTGACTCTGAGCCACCCTCTAGGAGGGAATTTATTGCTCAGACACAAAAGGTGATGAGCCTAGTGGAAAGCATTTATAGACGGAGGAATAGTGAAGGAACATTTGAGAAGATCTGGGCTGCCTGGATAGCAGTGCTGTAAATATTACGATCAATATACTTACCCGTTATTGGGACACATTCGGGAGGGGGGAGGGGAAGGGAATGGGATATATATTTCATGTGAATAATATACTGATTTATTATTTGTTTCTAAAATGTATTTACTTTTGAAACTTCAATAAGAATAATTGGTTAAAAAAAAATAAAAAATGGTCTAATCAGGAGACAGAACAAAAGCATAATTATCAGTATAAAAAAACAATCTGTGTATCACATCTGTAGCTGATCTGTATTTTAGACCCATTATTTAGATGATATTTGTTCTATAATATTAGAATATGTTGCATCATACAGCTAATGTAAATCATTGAACTGTCATCTAACAATTCAAATATTCGGGTTTTCCGTCTAATCCAATAATAAACCATTGCACTGTCTAAAAGTAGCAGTGATGTGAAAAATAGTCCTGAAAGTGTCGATAAAAGTGCACCGAGCTTAATAATTTCTCTAATCAAGAAAAATCAAGGCAAA
>JARQOC010000008.1:107960612-107991629 GCA_033576535.1 Allobates femoralis | reverse complement strand
GCCTGCTCTCCTGTTTTGTCCCTTACTGCAGCTGACACTTGTCCGTCTTTCAGAGGACATGCCTTGCTGCAGCAGTGCTATCACTGTACTGACACCCCCCTCATCTGCCAACTTAGCAAATTTATTGGGGTGGGCCAGATCAGGACTAGCCTCCCTGGCACTCTTCACTCTAACTAACCTTCGAACTGTAGCCCAGCTAGCTGCCTCACTGTCCTGCAGCTCCATGCTACCATCCACCCCCCACATCTATCCCAGTGAGCAGCTGCTCAGTAGAGATGAGCCACCACCCTAGCGTTCGAATTTGATTCGGTTCGTCGAATAGGAGGTGTGTTCGTCAAATGTTCGTCAAATGTTCGTCGAACACACTAAAAGACTAGGGTGGTGGTCAATTTCAGTTCCGTAATGTATACACATACATTGCGGAACTGAAATGAAGTAAAATCAAGGGTTAAAAATAAAAAAAATTGATACTTACCTCTCTAATCCATCCAGCAACGCCTCCAGCACTGCCTACCTGTCGGAGATGGGATCCCGGCAGCGTTTCCCGGTGAAATGATGAGTTCTCGCGATAACTCGTCATGTGACCAGAAACCGCTGCCGGACTTATGACGTCACCGCATGTCCTACAGGCCCTCACTACTATTCATTACTAGTGAGGACCTGTAGGACCTGCGGTGATGTCATAATCTCAGCAGTGGTTTCAGGTCACATGAAGAGTTATCGCGATAACTCGTCATTTCACCGGGAAACGCTGCTGGGATCACATATCCGACAGGTAGATAGTGCTGGAAGCATCGCTGGGTGGATTAGAGAGGTGAGTATCGATTTTTTTTATTTTTAACCCTTGATTTTACTTCATTTCAGTTCCGCAATGTATATACAGTTAGGGCCAGAAATATTTGGACAGTGACACAAGTTTTGTTATTTTAGCTGTTTACAAAAACATGTTCAGAAATACAATTATATATATAATATGGGCTGAAAGTGCACACTCCCAGCTGCAATATGAGAGTTTCCACATCCAAATCGGAGAAAGGGTTTAGGAATCATAGCTCTGTAATGCATAGCCTCCTCTTTTTCAAGGGACCAAAAGTAATTGGACAATGGACTCTAAGGGCTGCAATTAACTCTGAAGGCGTCTCCCTCGTTAACCTGTAATCAATGAAGTAGTTAAAAGGTCAGGGGTGGATTCCAGGTGTGTGGTTTTGCATTTGGAAGCTGATGCTGTGACCAGACAACATGCGGTCAAAGGAACTCTCAATTGAGGTGAAGCAGAACATCCTGAGGCTGAAAAAAAAGAAAAAATCCATCAGAGAGATAGCAGACATGCTTGGAGTAGCAAAATCAACAGTTGGGTACATTCTGAGAAAAAAGGAATTGACTGGTGAGCTTGGGAACTCTAAAAGGCCTGGGCGTCCACGGATGACAACAGTGGTGGATGATCGCCGCATACTTTATTTGGTGAAGAAGAACCCGTTCACAACATCAACTGAAGTCCAGAACACTCTCAGTGAAGTAGGTGTATCTGTCTCTAAGTCAACAGTAAAGAGAAGACTCCATGACAGTAAATACAAAGGGTTCACATCTACATGCAAACCATTCATCAATTCCAAAAATAGACAGGCCAGAGTTAAATTTGCTGAAAAACACCTCAAGAAGCCAGCTCAGTTCTGGAAAAGTATTCTATGGACAGATGAGACAAAGATCAACCTGTACCAGAATGATGGGAAGAAAAAAGTTGGAGAAGAAAGGGAACGGCACATGATCCAAGGCACACCACATCCTCTGTAAAACATGGTGGAGGCAACGTGATGGCATGGGCATGCATGGCTTTCAATGGCACTGGGTCACTTGTGTTTATTGATGACATAACAGCAGACAAGAGTAGCCGGATGAATTCTGAAGTGTACCGGGATATACTTTCAGCCCAGATTCAGCCAAATGCTGCAAAGTTGATTGGACGGCGCTTCATAGTACAGATGGACAATGACCCCAAGCATACAGCCAAAGCTACCTAGGAGTTCATGAGTGCAAAAAAGTGGAACATTCTGCAATGGCCAAGTCAATCACCAGATCTTAACCCAATTGAGCATGCATTTCACTTGCTGAAATCCAGACTTAAGACGGAAAGACCCACAAACAAGCAAGACCTGAAGGCTGCGGCTGTAAATGCCTGGCAAAGCATTAAGAAGGAGGAAACCCAGCGTTTGGTGATGTCCATGGGTTCCAGACTTAAGGCAGTGATTGCCTCTAAAGGATTCGCCACAAAATATTGAAAATAAAAATATTTTGTTTGGGTTATGTTTATTTGTCCAATTACTTTTGACCTCCTAAAATGTGGAGTGTTTGTAAAGAAATGTGTACAATTCCTACATTTTCTATCAGATATTTTTGTTCAACCCTTCAAATTAAACGTTACAATCTGCACTTGAATTCTGTTGTAGAGGTTTCATCTCAAATCCAATGTGGTGGCATGCAGAGCCCAACTCGCGAAAATTGTGTCACTGTCCAAATATTTCTGGTCCTAACTGTATATACCTTGCGGAACTGAAATCGAACTGAAATTGAACATGACCTCGAACTGCCGAATTTAGAGCAAATAGTTCTAATTCGACGAACGACTCGAACATCGCCGAAAACAGCTCATCTCTACTGCTCAGTGAGCAGCAGACTCCTTTCCATATTGTTTATGGATCTCAGTGTTGCCCGCTGCTCATTTAGATCCAGTATCTGGGCTTCCAAATGCACAACGTGCTCACATATCACACAGCAGTATGCACCCTCGACTGGCTGCTCAATTGATGAGGTTGGCAAGGGTGAATCCGAAACAGTTTCGATCAGAGGCGGGGGGCTCCTTTAGGGTTGGTTCCCCAAAAGGAATCAAATAAATTTTGCTTGATACATCATGTGTCATATCCGCCATGATTGTCGGTGAATTATTGGATCAGTGCAGATTTATGTACAGTTTCTTATGTGTCATTTGATAAGGTTTTATCTGTCTTCATAAGTGCGGGCAAGGGTCCCTCATGGCAAAAATAGACATTGAGGCAGGATTTTGGCTGCTGCCGTTTAACCTAAATTGTTTTAACCTGTTGGGCTATATGTGGGAAGATACATTTTTTTGTTGATTGTTGTTTGCCGATGGGCTTTTCAATTTCCTGTGCACTGTTTGAAAAGTTTAGCATGTTCCTTGAATGGGTGATAAAGAGGGAATCCATGCAACAATCAGTGTTGCACTATTTGGATGTTTTTTTGTGCTTGGAACCCCTGGGTCGAATTGCTGTTCGCAGATATTCCATACAATGGAACAAGTGGTGGAAATGTTTGGGATTCCTCTGGCTGCTGACAAAACAGAGGATCTGGCCATGGCTATGCGTTCTTTAGGGATTGAATGTTGACTTCCCATGGACAAGATTAGGGACCTTAAAGCAGAGATTTGGATCGCGTTGACATGAAGGAAGTTGCATTTACTGCAGCTTCAGTCGCTGCTGGGGAAGCTCAATTTTCCATGCTGGGTCATGCCCATAGGTTGGATTTTTTCCCGATAGTTAGCAGTGGCGACTGCAGTAGAGAAACATCCGGGTCACTTTATTTGGTTGTCAGCAATTCACAAGGCGGACTTGAGGATTTGGGCGTCGTTTTGGGATAAGTATAATGGGAAATCGGTTGTGATGGAGGATTGGGTGAATAATGTAGATTGGGAATTATTTACAGATGCATATGGGGGTGCATGGTTTTGGCGTTTTTTTCCAAGGAAAATGGTTTGCTGGTTCATGGCTGGAAGAGTGGTGGATGAACGGATTCATGCGTAATATGGCATTGTTGGAATTGTAGTGGTGGCTGTTGAGGGTTGGAGTGAGGTTTTTCCTAACAGGAAAGTGAAATTTTGCTGCGACAAAAGGAAAGTGATGCAAATGATCAATAATTTGTCAGCATCATCCCCTCCTGTGGTAAATCTGACTCTGAAGAGGTACCTAGTGTTGAGGGGTTTGGAGTAATGCTTGGTTGTCTGCGCAGCATGTGCCAAGTGTGAATAATTGTTTAGCAGATGCCATTTCTCATTTCCAGTGGGATCAATTTTGCATGCTGTCTCCAGGGGCAGAGCAGCATGCCATATTCTTTCGGATCATCTATGGAAGCTGGTATCAGGGTAGCTTGTTATTTGATGTTGAGGTTGGTAGGGTCAGCTACAAAACTAGCTTATGACAGGGCTTGGACAAAATGGCTAGAGTTCTGTAGAATTTTGAATAGGGATGGGATCAGTGAGGATTTGATACCGTTGTTATTGTATTTTGTAGGAACCTGTTTTGAAAAAGGGGTGTCAGGTGTGGGGTTCTCTAAGAAAATGTCGGGATTGTCATTCTGGTTTTGGATGTTGAAGGTCGGGGACGTTTGTGGCGCCCTGCTCACGCAGGTACCCACAGACTTCTCTAATGCACAGTTGGGTTTCCACAGCAGGTACCTACTACATGCAACATCTTCCACCCCGACACAGTAGGGGGAGCTCAACTAGCTGACCTTAGGAAAGATCCCCTATAAATACTGCTGCTGGGGGAGGAGTTAGTTAGAGTGTGCAGATGCTAGGAGAGCTGCGAAGATGTCCTGGTGGTCGATGCCGCGGTTAGGCCCGAGCCAGTGACCCAGAGTGTAGATACTTGGACAAAGTGCTTCGGTGTCCGCGCTGCTGCTCCGAGACCAAAGAAACACAGACACAGGAATGTCTGGTACAGCTACAGCCTTTATTTTACAACGCGTTTCGGAGCCTCCTCCCGAGCTCCTTCCTCAGGGAACGTGTTCCTGTGTCTGTGTTTCTTTGGTCTCGGAGCAGCAGCGCGGACACCGAAGCACTTTGTCCAAGTATCTACATCACGATCACGGTGAGCAATTCCACATCGACAAGTGAAAGTGTTTAATTGAGATAAGACCCTATATGCGCATTCTTTCTTTCACAGTGACCCAGAGTGGCCCTTCTGACATCCCGCAAGCCTAAGTGGGGACAGAAGGCAAGGAGCAGACAGCACAAAGGGAGTGAGGAACTAGTGGGAGTTCACCCAAAGACGTACCGCACATCGGGGATCCGTACCTGTGGGATACTCCAGGACCACAAAAAACCCTGTCGCACCGTGGAAACCCAAGTCTGTGGGTCAGAGAGAGGGAGCCAGACATAGCAGTGTACCACTGCAGTGAACAGAGAGGGTAACCTGTGGACCGCACAGGAGGAGAGGACATATATCAAAGACAGGAAGAAAGAGGAGGCCAGGCTAGCTGCATGCAGACTGGGCTTCAGCTACAACAGAGGAACAGAGGACTAGAACCTCAGGACTAGATCATTGGACAGAGGCCGTTTCTGTCCATTGTATTGGATGGCATCCCGACACCTGCTCTGCTGGACACCGGGTCACAGGTGACCACCATCCCCTATATCCTTTATAAGAAGTACTGGGCTGATGCAGAACTGAAACAGCCTGACCTAGACTTTACCCTTTATGCATCTAACGGTTAACCAATTACCGTAATGGGGGTTAAGGAAGTACCAATAAAGGTGGGGAGGGTGGAATTGCAGAAGCAGGGGGTCATAGTTGTAACAGAAGCCAGTAATGTTAATGATCCATATATCATACTAGGCACTAATGTTGTTAGCAATTGCATGGAGGAAGACTTGTCTTTGCTTCAACAGATCGCAGACACTGCCAGACCTGGTCAAAGGAAGATCCTTCAGCGTGAGATCAGAGTCATCCTGCACCATGAACAGGTAACAATTATAGGTGGCAAAAATGGTACTGCACGGGTGACAGACCCGTTGCCTATTGTGATTCCCCCAATGAGTGAAATGATGATTTGGTGTCGAGCAGCTATAGGTCTGAGAGGGCAGGACTATCAGGCACTAGTGGAGCCCATCAGCACTGAGCACAGATTTACACTGTTGACAGCCAGAGGGGGTAATTGATGTACACAATGGGAGAGTACCTGTTCGCATCTTAAATTGTGGCAGTGAGGAGGTTAAATTACCCAGGATATACAACCGTTGCTAATTTGTACACAGTCAGCAACGATGAGATCCAAACAGTGGGACCCATACCCTATACTAAAGGGGCAAAACCATATCAAAGAACAGGGCCACTGGAGGACTGGTGTCAGCAGCTTCATGTCGAAACTGACACCACTCCTGTGTACGAAAAGCAAGGTGTTTACCGGGTAGTTCAAGAATTTGAACAAGTCTTTAGTAAGCATCCACTTGACTTTGGTAGGATAAAAGGGGTACAACATCACATCCCCACAGGTACACATCCACCAATCAAAGAGTGGTATAGGCCTATTCCCCCAGCACATTATCAAAAAGCCAAGGAAATGTTACAGGACATGAAGGACGCAGGGGTTATACGGGATAGCTGTAGCCCCTGGGCAGCTCCATTAGTCCTAGTCAGGAAAAAGGATGGCAGTATAAGAATGTGTGTAGACTATAAGCAAATAAACCGCATAACTCACAAAGATGCTTACCCGTTACCTCGTAGGAATATTTAGCTGCGTTGAAGTCCGCAAATTACTTCTCCACCTTAGATCTCACTAGTGGGTATTAGCAGGTGTCCGTAGCCAAGGAAGACCACGAGAAGATGGCATTTACAACCCCTATGGGCCTATGTGAATTTAACAGCATGCCCTTCGGACTATGTAATGCACCCGGAACCGTCCAGCGATTAATGGAGGGTTGCCTGGGGCATAAGAACTTTCAGATGGTACTGCTCTACCTGGATGACATAATCGTGTACTCTAAGACCTATGGAAAACACGTTGCTCATCTAGCAGAGGTGTTTGAAGCTCTGGCCAAATATGGGATGAAGCTGAAACCATCAAAATGCCACCTGTTAAAGCCAAGAGTACAGTACCTGGGACACATAGTCAGTGCCAAAGGCGTGGCCCCTGATCCAGATAAGGTGACAGCAATCAAGGAGTGGCCAGAACCCAAGACCTTAAAGGAAGTTCGTCAATTCCTTGGTTTGGTGGGCTACTATAAGAGGTTCATAAAGGAGTACACCAAGAAGGCTGCTCCCCTGCAAGACCTCCTAGTAAGCCAACCCACAAAGGGCTAGTCTAAGGATTCTCCGTGGAGGTGGGGCAAGGAACAAGAGGAAGCGTTCCAGACGATGAAAGAAGCCCTGACAGGAGAAGAAATCCTTCCTTACCCGGGCTACAACTTGCCATTCCTGCTGTACACAGATGCCAGCAATGTGGGACTCGGAGCCATTCTTTCCCAAAAGCAAGATGGCAAAGAAAGGGTGATTGCCTATGTCAGTAGGAAGCTGCGCCCCACAGAGAGGAACCCAGAGAACTACAGTTCCTTCAAGCTGGAATTCCTGGCCTTGGTCTGGGCTGTCACGGAGAGGTTCAAACACTATCTGGCTTCTAGCAAATTTACAGCCTACACGTATAACAATCCGCTGACCCACCTGGAAACTGCGAAGATGGGAGCCATGGAGCAAAGATGGATGGTCAGATTGTCCAATTACCAGTTCACCATCAAGTACCGGGCTGGACACCAGACTGGAAATGCAGATGCCTTATCCAGAATGCCTCACCTGTCAGAAGAGGGTGTAGATGAAGATGAGCTGGAAGAAGTGGAGTTACCTGCCTTCCATCAACTAAGAGTAACCCAGTGCCAGCAAACCCGTCAAAATCTTCTTGCAAGAAAGGTGAACCTTTTGCCCCACTCCGGTTGGAAGGAAGTGCAAGACAATGACCCGGCTGTCAGTTTGATAAAAACAACTGATAACCCAGGAGTCAGCGAAGCTGCCAGAAAATCCCCAACCTGAAGTCAAACATCTGTGGAGCGAGTGGAGCAAGCTGTTCATATACCAGGGGAAGCTTTGTCGGAGGTACATGAACTCAAGAACACACGAGATGGTCTGGCAAATCATCGTGCCAAAATCAGAAACCCATGTGGTCTTGAACACCTATCACAACCAGACTGGTCACTTTGGGTGAAAGAAGCTGGAAATGCTATTGAGGGATAGGTTCTTTTGGGTCGGCATGCGGACATCCATTGAAAGATGGTGTAAAAACTGTAAACCCTGCAGCCTGCGAAGAAAGGACTTACAGAGCCAGAAAGCACAGCTCCATCCCATCGTGACAAAGAAACCTCTGGAAATAGTAGCCTTGGACCATGTAAAACTGACTCCAAATAGATCTGGCTACACTTACGCGTTGACCATGGTAGACCATTACTCGAGATTCTTAATGGTTGCCCCCGTAAAAGACTTGACAGCTGCCACAGCTGCTAGAACATTCCAGAACGTATTCTGCAGACCATTGGGATATCCTGAACAGGATCACCCTTCGAAGTGGAGATCTTCCAAGAGTTCTGCCACATGTATGGCTGCAAAAAGATCAGAACAAACCCATATCATCCTCAAGCCAATGGACTCTGAGAGAAAATGAATGGCATCATCATTGATATGCTGAAGATCTTACCCTTAGAGGAAAGAAACCAATGGCCAGAGAAACTACCTGACTTGGTTGACATGTACAACCACATTCCAGTAAGTTCTACTAATTGTACACCAGCTTACCTCATGAGAGCCCATACAGGAAAGTTACCTGTAGACTTGGAACTCGGAGTAGCAGATCCCAAAGCAGATAACACAATTGCCAATTGGAATGCCCATTGCCTCTAACAGTACGAAATGGTTCAAGCCTGTGTAGAAGATAACCTGGAGAAATCCCGTGAAAAACAAGAAAGGGACTATAACAAACATGCTCTAGCAGAACCAATAAGACCTGTAAGTATTGTGTTAAAGAGGAAAAGAACCAAACACAAATTGGACGATCAGTGGGAACAAGAACCCTACGTTCTATTGGATTCTGGTCATGATAACAGCAAAGTCTGCCTCATCAGCAAGAACGGTGGAAAAACCACTCAGACTGTGTACAGAAACCACATCAAAAAGTGTCCAGCAGATTGGGAAAACCAAAATCCCACAACTCAACCAATCCAGGAAACAGAACCAGTTCAAGAACAAAGTTCAAGTGAAGAACCAAAGGAGAAGGTAATCTCAACCATCTTAGGAGATTTACCTGACATACCTGCACCAAGCCCTTCATTAGAAACATCACCTGAGACAGTGACACCTGTAGTGCGTAGATCACAGAGATGCACACAAGGTCCACCCCTGTCTAAGGTATGGAGAGTGGGCACAATAAAGTCAGAGGTAGAACACACTAAAAGTAAACATGTAAATAGTCATTATAAAGTAAGAAATGTAAATAGTGTTCAAAAGGTGAAGAGTAGGCCAAAAACCAGGTACACAACGCCAAAAGAGGGGAGCTGTCCAGGGAGAGTAAAAACTTGGCAGAGAGGTGACCCCAGGGCCAGGAGGCCTTCAGCACTTATGACCGTTAGAGGCCCCATAGTACCTAGGACTCCTAAAGCGAAAACACCCGTTGTTGTGTATTTTGAACTGTCGAAGCCTACAGAGACTTTACCTGTAAGAACTTACTGAACTTTCGAAAGACTTTTCACCTTGAACTTTTCCCGGATTACAATTTAAAAGGACTACAATTTACAGAACTGGTGTAGCAACAAACTTTTCTTCTTCAAAGCCTGCGGTGAATGGACTAGCACCGTATGGACTTACCTGTTTTTCTATTTTTCTAATAATTTTCAGTGGTTTTTGTACATTTTTATTTGTAAATATGTTATCAAAAATTGTTATTCCTTTTGTTGCACAAAAATACTCAGTCCAGGAGTACTGAAATTACCTAGGGGGGTATGTGGCGCCCTGCTCACAGACTTCTCTAATGCACAGTTGGGTTTCCACAGCAGGTACCTACTACATTCAACATCTTCCACCCCGAAACAGTAGGGGGAGCTCAACTTGCTGACCTTAGGCAAGATCCCTATAAATACTGCTGCTGGGGGAGGAGTTAGAGTGTGCAGACGCTACGAGAGCTGCGAAGATGTTCTGGTGGTCGGTGCCCCGTTTAGACCCGAGTCAGTGTCCCGAAGTGGCCCTTCTGACATCCCGCAAGCCTAAGTGGGGACAGAAGGCAAGGAGCAGACAGCACAAAGGGAGTGAGGAACTAGTGGGAGTTCACCCAAAGACGTACCGGACATCGTCCGGAGACAAAAACACAAAGTGAGAGCGAGAGAGTAAAAGCCTGGAAAGGACAGAGAAGGAGTGAGGGGTCACAGAGAGGAACAACCTGGCTGCAGGGAGTAAAGAGGAACCCGGAGGGGAAAGTGGTCACCTGTGTAAAGACCTGTACCTTGAACTGTAGCTAAGCTGCTATGCTGAACAAACTGCGAAGTAAACACGGTGAACCTTGCCTCTGACTCCCTTGCATGATTCTCTATTGCCTGCACATGATTCCCTCCAACAGGACTGCAGAGAGATCCAGCCTGGAGAAGCACAGCCTGTCAGCTCTGGATGCTGGAGAAAGGAAAGCTGCAGCAGCAGGACAGTAAGTGTATTGCATCCAATACAAGCTTACACTACACCATAGACTTAACATCACTGCCCTGGGGAACCAAGTTCTACCAGCGGAGAACTATTCCATCTATAGCTGCTTTAACATCATCCCCGGAGGTTCTGCAGCAGCGGTGGTCCCACTATTGACCACAAGCCGTGGGTGGCGTCACGACTGACATTCATCCCCTGTAAATATTCCCCTTTTACGTGCCAGTGCCCGGGACACGGTCCGGACCAGGACCTCCGTGACATCCCCAGTAGCAACCCGGCCCGGTACCGAGTACCCTGTCCCAGTGGGCTCGACATTTACTGGTCGGGACAGAAGGTTGCCGGTTTCTTTTTCGGTGTTGCAGATGTTCATTATTTGGTGTTTTTTTACCTCAGGATTTGTAAGGCCCCATACAGATGTTTAGTATTTGGTATTTTTTACCTCAATACTGTAGTTGTTTAAGTTCACACAGGGCATTTTTTCATTGGTTTTATGCAAATCTATGCTAATAAAAAGCGGCTTTTTTACAGCACCAGCAAAAGCTGATTGAACTGGAGCACAGCTTCGTTTGTGCTGTATTTTTAAAAGAAGCAGCATGTAAATTCTTTCAGCATTTTTGCTGCTTGTTTTTCAACCATTTGACGCAATAAAGACTGAAAAAACCAACACAGGTGCGTTTTTGGTTTGCTTTTGGTGCGTTTTTGTGGCAAAAACGCAGCTCTTTTTACTGCCAAGAGATCAGGTTTGGCTTAACTTTGTTAACTGAAGGGTAAATTGACCAGATAAATAGATGTTTTTCAGGTTATAGTTTCACTTGGCAAATATTTTTCTGAAATAATCTGTTTGAGGTATATGATAATTATGTGGCTCCTCTGCGGTCCGTTCACCACTATAAGTTTGCAGCAACTGGGATCGGTCTGTCCAGTCACCCACAAATACACCCAATACCCCCTGGTCCCAGAGCGAACGTGTGAACCCAGGTAGTGGGATGGCTCAGGCTGCTGTGGGACAGCGGGGGAGACAGGTGGTGGGTGGGGAGTGAGCAGGAAGCAGGGAAGGCAGAGAACAAATGGAAGACACCATGGGAAGTAGTCAGTCGGAGGAGGACAAGGGACAGAGAAGACACTCGAGGTACAATGAGGCCTACCCCGGGTCCCGGGGCTACAGACTGCAGGCAGATGGAGGGTGTCCCGGGGGTGATGGCAGTGAGCGATCCACCTGCGCGCCCGAATCAGCTGTGAAGCAGAAGGATAGGATGAAAAACAGGGGCCCAGCCTTGAAGGTGGTGGGAAGGCTCCAAGCTCCAATCACAGAACCGGGGGCCACGAGATCTCAAAGAGTCGTGGCCAATTCCCGACACAGCGCAGAGAAGGCAGCCGTACTAGGGCCAGGGGACTCTGTCGGTCGCCCAACAAAGACCCGTGGCTGCTAGATCCGGGCTCTGTATGCGGAGGCGCATGCAGGAAGTGGGAGAGCGCTGAGTGAGGAAGCCCAAGAGGAAGGAACACAAAAAGGGGGTGTACTGGACAGGCCATCCTGGTTGCTAAGGACAACCTGAGCCGCCACTGTACTTGCTTGTAACCTGAAGTGCCTGCCAACCGAAAGTCGGGCTGTGGTTCACCAAGAGAGAGAACGATGTCAGCCCCAGACGAAGAGCAGCCCGAGGCAGAGCAGGCCTCAGTACCCGGCGATGCTGCCACCGGAGATGAGGCCACGGCACCCCCGGACATCGCCAACTTGCCATTCACCATGCCTTACCTCCTGAGAGCGATTTGGCTGCCCAGTACTCAGGGGAGTCCAACACCCTCAGCAACTCCTGAGAGCGGATGAAAAGTGTGTTCCGAGTGTACCGAATGAGAGAAGAACAACGAGTGACCATGTTGATGGGACAGCTGACCAGTGAGGCCCAGCGCAAGGCAAAATCCTGACTAGCCACTGACAGACAGACTGTAAAACAAATCTTTGCTAAACTGAAAGAGGCCTTTGACACATGGACGGCCGCAGAACTAAATGTCCAGTTTTTCGGGTGCAAACAAGGGGTGCAGGACAGCATGCACAACTATGCCTTGAACCTGCAAGAGGTGCTGAAGGCCATGAAGCAGGCCAACCCCAGCAGTGCAAGGGGTGAAAACAAGCTGCTGACTGACCAATTCATTGAGGGCCTTCGGTGTCCGCTCAACAAGGGTCCAGGTGTGGGCCCTCCGACTTCTAAAGGACAGTACCATCAGTGGCCCCGCACCCTCACAGCGGCTGTCCCTGACCTACCACACAGAGGCGGAGCCCTCGTCTCTGGCCTCTTTGGGGGCTAGCGCACAGACTTTAGAGGCCCTCACCCCTGAGGCCGTGCACCTCCAGTTGCAGCAGCTGACCAAAGGGATGGCCGACTTGGCCTAAGCCATGCAATCCATCCAAGGATCCAGACCGCCAGAGGGAATTCGCCTAGCCTCCAGCCCTGATGACGACTCATGAATACGCCAGAGGAGGTACCCCTCCAGCCTAGAACGACACACCGACCACTATGACGCTCCAGGACAACCCATCTGCCACTGCTGCAACGAGGCGGGATCCTGCGCTTTAAACGAGAAACCCTTGGGGCCGAGGACCAACCACCAGGAGTAAAGCCATCCGGCCCGCCGCACTGGCATGACAGGTATGTGTGCCTGTCATGCTGGATGGGATGCCCATGAACGCTCTGCTGGACACTGGGTCCCAGGTGACGACGATACCCAAAATCCTTTATAAACGCTATTGGATGGACTCTGATATTGTTTACCACCCAGATGACAGTTTCACCATATTTGCTAGCAACGGGCAGCCCGTGCCACAAGTGGGATTTAAAGAAGTGACTATTAAAGTGGTGCGGGTAAAGTTAAGCGCTCAGGGTATGGTGGTTGTTGATGTTGACCGGAGAGCCAATAATCCAATGTAACACTAGGTACTAATGTCATTGAAAAATTATTTGGGTGAGGTTATTGTGTTGTTGCAACATGTTGCAGAGACCGCCAACTTCAGGCAGCAGAGGGCCCTGCAGAAAGAGATAAAGGCCCTGATGTAGAGACAACAAGTGGAGCTGTCTGGAGGCAAAGTTGGCAGCATAAGTGACTCAACCCCCATTGTAATACCCCCAAGGAGTGAAATGTTGATCTGGTGCAGAGCGGCCATAGGCCTCAGAGGGCAGGATTACCAGGCACTGGTGGAGCCCATGTCTTCAGATAGTAGGCCCACTGTCCTGACAGCCAGAGGTGTAGCATAAGTCCGCAAGGGGAGGGTGCCTGTATGCATCCTAAATTGTGGTGAGGAGGAAGCCAAACTGCCATGGTATGCTACCATTGCCAAGCTGTATATGGTCAGTAATAATGCTATCACAGCTGCAGTGCCCTTGGACCCGCCAGAACAGGCAGAGGACAATGGCCCTGACAGGCAGCTGGAGGACTGGTGCAAGACACTGTACGTAGGCACCAGTTCTACCCCCTTACACCAAAAGCATGGAGTGTGCCGGGTGGTCCAAGAGTATGAACAGGTCTTCAGCAAACACCCTTTAGACTTTGGGCAGGCAAAAGGGGTGCAGCACCACATACCCACAGGGAACCATCCTCCCATCAAAGAGAGGTACAGATCTATACTGCTAGCCGACTACCAATGTGCCAAAGAGATGTTACCAGAGATGAATGAGGCTGGGGCAATTAACGATAGTTGTAGCCCCTGGGCAGCTGCACTAGTCCTGGGAAAGAAAGATGGTACAATGAGGATGTGTGTTGACTATAGGCAGATTAATTGCTTTACACATAAAGATGCTTATCCATTACCCAGGATAGAAGAACTGCCTCAGAACTGCTAACTATTTTTCCACACTAGATCTTACCAGTGGGTACTGGTAGGTTCCCGTGGCAGAGGCCGACCGGGAAAAGACTGCCTTCACTACTCCGATAGGCCTCTGTGAGTTCAATTGCATGCCATTTGGGCTCTGCAATGCACCAGGGATGTTCCAGAGGTTGTTGGAGTGTTGCCTGGGACATAGGAACTTTGAGACTGTGCTGCTGTACCTCGATGATGTCATAGTCTACTCCAGGACATTTGAAGACCACCTGAAGCATCTGGCAGAAGTTTTTGAGGTGCTGCCCAACTTCAGCATGAAAGGGAAGCCATCCAAGTGCCACCTCCTCAACCGCAAGGTGCAGTACCTGGGCTATGTAGTGAGCGCAGAAGGTGTGTCCCCGGACCCCGACAAGGTCACCGAAATCCAAGATTGGCCAAGACCCAAAACTCTCAAAGAGGTGCAGCAGTTCCTGGGACTGCTAGGCTACTACAGGCGGTTCATCAAGAGTTTCACCAAGATGGCCACGCCCCTGCAAGACCTTCTGGTTGGCCAGCCCAAGAAGACAAGGGGCCCGAGCCCCACACTGAAATGGGAGGCCAGAGAGGAGGACTCATTCAAGCAGTTGAAGAGGGCCCTAAAGGGAGAAGAGATCCTGGCCTACCCTGACTACAGCCAGCCATTTGTACTGTACACCGATACCAGCAATGTGGGAGTGGGAGCTGTATTGTCCCAAGTGAAGAGAGGCAAAGAAAGAGTGATTGCCTATGCCAGCAGGAAGCTCTGGCCTACAGAGAGGAACCCCGACAACTACAGCTCCTTCAAGCTAGAGTTCCTGGCCATAGTGTGGGCAGTGACAGAACAGTTCAAACACTACCTGGCTGCCACAATGTTCACCATCTACACGGACAACACTGGAACAGCGCTGAATGGTCTGGCTCTCCAACAACAACTTCACCATCAAATACCGGGCAGGGCACAAGAATGCCAACGCTGACACCCTGTCCAGAATGCCCCATCTGCCAGATGCGGGAAGAGACCCAGAAGAGCTGGAGGAAATAGAACTACCGGCTTTCCACCGCAAGAATGTATCCCAGTGTTCCCATGAAGTAAAGGAAAAATGACTTGGAAAGTGGGAAGCCACCCTGGAACCATTGCCTCACCACAACTGGGCAGAGACGCAAGACAGTGACCTCGCCATCAACCTGGTCAAGGAACTGCTACATGAAGCGGATACGCACCCAGGCCCAGATGTCTCGGCAGTGGCGCAGCAGCTGTGGAAAGAGCGGGGCAGACTATTCATCTATGCGGGCAAACTGTGAAGGTGACACATCAACCATAGGGATCCACGAGCTAATGTGGCAGATAGTGGTCCCGAAGAGAGATGCCCAGATGGTCCTGGAAGCCTACCATGACAGGACCGGGCACTTTGGATGGAAGAAGTTGGAACTACTACTGTGTGAGAGGTTCTACTGGGTTGGCATGAGAGCGGCCAATGAAGCTTGGTGTTGGAATTGTGGCCCCTACAGTCTCCAAAGAAAGGACTGTGACAGCCAGCGGGCCCCACTGCAACTCATCATCACCAAGCAGCCCCTAGAGCTAGTGGTCCTGGACCACGTGAAGTTGACCCCAAGCTATGTATGCGCCCTTACCATAGTGGACAACTACTCCCAGCTCCTGGTGGTGGTACCCGTGAAGGACCTGACAGCAAGGACCGCAGCACGAGCCTTCCAAATGCACTTCTGCAGACCCCACGGCTCCCCTGAACAGGTACTGACAGACCAAGGTCCAGCCTTTGAAGCCGAAGTATTCCAGGAGTTGTGCAACCTGTATGGGTGCAAGAAGATCAGAACCACGCCGCATCATCCCCAGACAAACAACATGTTCGAGAAGATGAACCAAGTTGGGATGGACCTGCTGAAAACACTCTTACTAGAAGAGAGGAACATGTGGCTAGAGAAGCTGCCAGATCTAATGGACCTGTACAATCACATCCCAGTGAACTCCACCAACTTCTGCCCCGCTTACTTGATGAGAGCAAGACCCGGCAAACTGCCTATTGACCTGGAAATGGGGGTACTAACATGAGAAGACAACCTCCCAGAGACGGACTATGATGCAGAGCGCCAACAGAGGTACCGCCAGGTGCAAGAATGTGTCAAAAGGAACCTGGCCTAGGCTAGAGAAAAACAGGAGAAGGCATACAACCAGAAAGAACCTGCGGGCTCCCTGGTACCGGGAGAGCAGATCCTAAAGAGAAAGAGGTGGACCCACAAATTGGATGACCAGTGGGAGGCAGAGACCTACACTGTGATGCCTTCTCACTTGGACCCCACGAATGTCTGCCTAATCCGCAAGGACGGGGGAGAAACTTCAGCCACCATCTGTAGCTATCACCTGAAACGATACCTCGAGCAGTTGAGGAGAACTCAGAACTCACCAGGTGTGGGGGATCTCAACTTGCTCCCAGGCTCCGGACCCCTAAACACCTTTTGTGGACTGTGTTTCTACTGTGTGCTTTTAAAGTGTTTTAAATCACCTGTTCATTGCGTGTATGTTACTGCACCTGTGACCACGAAAAATAGCGGCCCTGCGTCCTGTTGGTCATCCAGTGCCACCATTGGGGGTTTGTTGGTGGTGGGTTCCCCCAAAGACAAGGATTCGCACAAGCTCTTACAATCAGAAACTATCTGATGAGGGATACTTACCGAGCCAATATGTGTGACTCGCACGTTTGCTTTTGCTTGTCTTTCACCTGTTTTTCTGCACCCACAATTGTTTTCTATTTTCTTATGCACCCTTAGCCTTTATTTTTTGTAGTCCTATCCTTTTTATACTCAGTGTGGTTTTTGCTATGTAACATTAAGTCTAGCACCTCCCGTATGGGAAGAGAACACCTTTGTTTATTTTATTTTCTTGTCATTTATGCGTGTGTTATAAAACGTTTGGAGTTTCACTTGCACATCACTTAACCTGGTATTAGCATGAGGACGTGCTAATCTTTGCTCAGGGGGAGTGTGGTGCTCCTGCGGCCCGGTCGCCACTATAAATTAGCAGCAACCGAGATCCAGTCACCCACAAACACACCCAACACACCCCGGTCCCAGAGCGAGTGGGTGAATCCAGGTAGTGGGACGGCTATGGCAGCTGTCGGACAGTGGAGGAGACAGATGGTGGGTGGGGAGTGAGCAGGAAGTGGTTAGGGAAAGGCAGAGAACAAAGGGAAGACACCATGGGAAGTAGTTAGTCTGAGGATGACAAGGGACAGAGAAGACAGAGAACATGGACCGGAAGGCCCCAGCTTCGATGAGGCCTACCCCGGGTCCTGGGGTTACAAACCGCAAGCAGACAGAGGCAGTCCTTGGGGCGCGGGCAGTGAAGGATCCACCTGCGCGCCCGAATCAGCTGTGAAGCAGAAGTACTGGGCAAGAAAAAGGGGCCCCGGCCACCGATGGTGGCGGGAAGGCTCCAAGCTCCAACCGCAGGAACCGGGGGCCACGAGATCCCATACTAGGGCCAGGGGACTCTGCTGGTCACCCAATGAAAGCCTGTGACTGCTAAATTGGGGCTCTGTGTGTGGAGGCGCGTGCAGGAAGTGGAAGAATAGGCAGCGCTGAGAGAGGAAGCCCAAGAAGAAGGAACACAAAAAGGGGGTGTACTGGACAAGCCATCCTGGTTGCCAAGGGCTACCTGAGCTGCCACTGTACTTGCTTGTAACTTGAAGTGCCTGACGAAAGAAGCCAAGTAAACTGGGTTGAAACTCAGCATTGTGTCAGACTTGTTCATTTTGTGCCTGAGGATGGGTAGAGTAAAATGCCGCACAGGCAGCAGGAGCCTGCCTGAGAGTATTCCCGATCCTGCCCTGCAGCCAGCTCAGCTCCGCTGGCCCTCCATCACCATAAATCACCTTGACTCCGGATGCCCTGGGGACCCGCTCCCCCCTTGGTGAGTTGCACCATCACAGCTGCAACTCCATCATCCCCAGAGGTCCTGGACTGCAGCAGCGGCCCCTACCGGCCGCCTTGCACGGGTGGCGTCGCAATAAACTCTCTTTTTATTTTATTTAGTTTATTTTTACCTTTCTTTTTCCCCCTTTTCCCCCACAGACCAGGTCAGGCCATCGTGACAGCATTCCACAGCCCCAACGACGTCCAGAGGGCCCAGTTCTGAGTACCCCACGGACCCCGCCGGGTGTGAGTCAATTACACTATCACATGACCTGTCATATGGGGGGTCCACAGAGTCTGAACAGCCTGGAGCTTGGCTACCCTTAATCTGCCCCTAATTATGATCAGAGCAGGGACAGGGTATTTGGTGCCTTACGCAGATGGAGCCATTGGTGCCCCCCCCCACCAAAGCAAAGGAATCTATTTATATAATCCGCAGTTTGGAATTCGGGCACTGTAGCCGAATCCCAGAATGCTTTGCGCGGGACTGCGAGTGATGACGCGCAGCGTCATCACGAGCCGCAGACCCGCACTGCCGTCTCCGCCACCCGCCGTCTCCGCCGCGCACCCGTCCGCCCTGCCGCCGCCTCCGCCCTGCCGCCGCCTCCGCCCCGCCGCCGCGAGGTCACCGCTGCCCCTCGCTGCTCTAGCAACGCTGGGGCCTCGGTGACGCCATGCAGCTGGAGGAGCACTCTCCTTGCGGCGACATGTAATTTCCAACATGGCGTGCAAAATCTCGCGAGATTTCGCCGCCATCTTGGATATTACATCTCGCCCCACCGGCTCCACTTTCCCACCGCCACCCGCTGCTTCATTCCCTCCCTCCCCTCCTCGCTCCATCGCCCACCCCACCGCTCCATTCCACCAGCACCGCTCCATTGCGCTTTATCCCCCTCCATTGCGGCCCCCCCACCTCTCCAATGCGCACCCCCCCTATATTGCGGCCCCCCCACCGCTCCATTGCACACACACCCTCCATTCCAGCCCCTTCCCACCGCTCTATTACCCCTACCCGTCCCCCTCTCACCGGCCGCTCGGTCTCACCCGGTAATGAGCGGTCATGTGACAGATATCACATGACCGCTCTTTCCTTGCTGCGCTTTCCACACAGACTGCGCCTGACACCCGATGCAAGCGGGGGACACATCCTAACCACTCTCCCTCCAGGTGACCTGACCACCCACTGTCCCTCCATCCTCACCTGACCACCCACTCTCCCTCCAGGTGACCTGACCACCCACTGTCCCTCCATCCTCACCTGACCACCCACTCTCCCTCCAGGTGACCTGACCACCCACTGTCCCTCCATCCTCACCTGACCACCCACTCTCCCTCCATCCTGCGCTGACCACCCACTCTCCCTCCATCCTGCGCTGACCACCCACTCTCCCTCCATCCTGCGCTGACCACCCACTCTCCCTCCATCCTGACCTCACCACCCACTGTCCCTCCATCCTGCGCTGACCACCCACTGTCCCTTCATCCTGCGCTGACCACCCACTGTCACTCCATCCTGCGCTGACCACCCACTCTCCCTCCATCCTGCGCTGACCACCCACTCTCCCTCCATCCTGTGCTGACCACCCACTCTCCCTCCATCCTGCGCTGACCACCCACTCTCCCTCCATCCTGCGCTGACCACCCACTGTCCCTCTGTCCTGCGCCGACCACCCACAGGCCCTCCATCCTGCGCTGACCACTGCCCCTCCATCCTGTGCTGACCACTGCCCCTCCATCCTGAGCTGACCAATGAGCCTCCTTCCTGCGCTGACCACTGAGCGTCCATCCTCTGCTCACCACTGAGCCTCCATCCTGCGCTGACCACCCACTGTCCCTCTGTCCTGCGCTGACCACCCACTGTCCCTCTGTCCTGCGTTGACCACCCACTGTCCCTCTGTCCTGCGTTGACCACCCACTGTCCCTCTGTCCTGCGCTGACCACCCACTGTCCCTCTGTCCTGCGCTGACCACCCACAGGCCCTCCGTCCTGCGCTGACCACCCACAGGCCCTCCGCCCTGCGCTGACCACCCACTGCCCCTCCATCCTGCGCTGACTACTGCCCCTCCATCCTGCGCTGACCAATGAGCCTCCTTCCTGCGCTGACCACTGAGCGTCCATCCTCTGCTCACCACTGAGCCTCCATCCTGCGCTGACCACCCACTGTCCCTCTGTCCTGCGCTGACCACCCACTGTCCCTCTGTCCTGCGCTGACCACCCACTGTCCCTCTCTCCTGCGCTGACCACCCACTGTCCCTCTGTCCTGCGCTGACCACCCACTGTCCCTCTGTCCTGCGCTGACCACCCACTGTCCCTCTGTCCTGCGCTGACCACCCACAGGCCCTCTGTCCTGCGCTGACCACCCACAGGCCCTCCCTCCTGCGCTGACCACCCACAGGCCCTCCGTCCTGCGCTGACCACCCACAGGCCCTCCGCCCTGCGCTGACCACCCACTGCCCCTCCATCCTGCGCTGACTACTGCCCCTCCATCCTGAGCTGACCAATGAGCCTCCTTCCTGCGCTGACCACTGAGCGTCCATCCTCTGCTCACCACTCAGCCTCCATCCTGCGCTGACCACTGCCCCTCCATCCTGTGCTGACCACTCAGCCTCCTTCCTGCGCTCACCACTGGCCCTCCATCCTTCGCTGACCACTCAGCCTCCATCCTGCGCTCACCACTGAGCCTCCATCCTCTGCTGACCACTCCATCCTGTGCTCACCACTGAGCCTCAATCCTGCGCTGACCACTGAGCCCTCCATCCTGCGCTCACCACTCACCCTCCTTCGTCTGCTGACCACTCCATCCTGCGCTGACCACTCAATCCTGCACTCCCCACTCAGCCTCCATCCTGCGCTGACCACTCATCCTCCATCCTGCGCTGACCACTGAGCCTCCATCCTGCGCTGACCACTGAGCCTCCATCCTGCGCTGACCACTGAGCCTCCATCCTGCGCTCATCACTGAGCCTCCATCCTGCGCTCACAACTGAGCCTCCATCCTGCGCTCACCACTGAGCCTCCATCCTGCGCTGACCACTCTGGCTCCATCCTGCGCTGACCACTGGCTCCATCCTGCGCTGACCACTCTGCCTCCATCCTGCACTGACCACTCTGCCTCCATCCTGCACTGACCACTCTGCCTCCATCCTGCACTGACCACTCTGCCTCCATCCTGCGCTGACCACTCGCCCTCCATATACAGTGCTAACCACTGAGCCACCGTATACAGTGCTAACCACTGAGCCACCGTATACAGTGCTAACCACTCAGCCACCATATACAGTGCTAACCACTGAGCCACCATATTCAGTGCTAACCACTGAGCCACCGTATACAGTGCTAACCACTGAGCCACCATATACAGTGCTAACCATTGAGCCACATTACTCTTCTAATTGTTGACAAACAATATACAGTGCCAACCACTGAGCCACTGTAGAGTGCTAACCACTGAGGCTCTGTATACAGTGCTAACTACTGAGCCAGCGTATACTGTGCTAACCAGTCAGCCCCCGTATACTCTGCTAACCAATGAGCCCCTGTATACTCTGCTAACCAATGAGCCGCCGTCAAGTCTGCTAAGCACTCAACCCCCATATACTCTGCTAACCAATGAGCCCCGTATACTCTGCTAAGCACTCTGCTGCACGCAGGATGACGTCCGGGAACAGTGTTTAAGTGCGGCCACGACGGGCCCCCCTCTTGCCCGCACCCGCCCGCTGTTCCCTAGCCATCTCCTGCCCGCTCTTCACCAGCCCCCTCCTGCCCGCACCCGCCCGCTGTTCCCTAGCCTTCTCCTGCCCGCACCTGACCGCTGTCCCCCGGCCCCCATCCTGGATTTCTGCATCGCTGCACACTCACACCGCTGTAGGTATCTATATATTTAATCACCAATGTTGTGCTGCTATTCCGCCATGCACCGCGGCACCGTCCCCACCGATCGCGCTCAGCGCCTTCGCGAGCCGCTATTCACAGAATAAGACCCGCGAGCGCTGGCACACTACTGCGCCACCCCCAGCCACAGTCACGTCCCCAACTCTTACGTCACCATTCACAGCCCCAAGAGCGATGGCGCGCTCGAGACCCACCGTAAGCCGCAGTCACGCCAGCCACAGTTACGACGCCATTCACAGCCGCACGAGCGCAGTAACCATCCCTCACCGTGCATGCGCCTTCACGAAATTTACCTCACACCAAGGACACGCCACGATTTCCTCCACTCTGGAAGTATGCAGCTCTCATACAAGAAGTCAGTGGTGACAGCCATTACGTCACATCACCTCTCCACCCACCAGGACGCCCATTAAGGTCACCATCACACCCACAAACCTGTTACCCACAGAACTACCTGTATATACTCTGCTACCCACGCAGCCGGCTGTATACTCTGCTACTGACAGAGCTGCCTGTATATACTCTGCTACCCACGCAGCTGACTGTATACTCTGCTACCCACAGAGCTACCTGTATATACTCTGGTACCCACGCAGCTACCTGTATACTCTGTGACCCACAGAGACACCTGTATATACTCTGCTACCCACGCACCCGCCTGTATACTCTGCTACTCACAGAGCTGCCTGTATATACTCTGCTACCCACGCAGCTGACTCTTTACTCTGCTACTCACAGAGCTGCCTGTACAAACTCTGCTACCCATGCAGCTGCCTGTATACTCTGCTACCCACAGAGCTACCTATATATACTCTGCTACCAACACAGCTGCCTCTATACTCTGCCACCCACAGAGACACCTGTATATACTCTGCTACCCATGCAGCCGGCTGTATACTGTGCTACCCACAGAGCTGCCTGTATATACTCTGCTACCCACAGAGCCGCCCGTATATACTCCGCTACCCACGCAACCGCCTGTATACTCTGCTACCCACGCAGCTGCCTGTATACTCTGCCACCCACAGAGACACCTGTATATACTCTGCTACCCACACAGCCGGCTGTATACTGTGCTACCCACAGAGCTGCCTGTATATACTCTGCTACCCACGCAGCAGCCTGTATACTCAGCTACACACAGAGCTGCCTCTATATACTCTCCTACACAGGCCGCCACCTGTATACTCTGCTACCCACAGAGCCGTCTGTATATACTCCGCTACCCACGCAACCGCCTGTATACTCTGCTACCCACGCAGCTGCCTGTATACTCTGCGACCCACACACATACCTGTATATACTTTGTTACCCACGCAGCCGCCTCTGTACTCTGCTACCCACGCAGCTCACTGTATACTCTGATACCCACAGAGCTACCTGTATATACTCAATTAACTTATGTAGATTATTTTTCTGTCACTATTACCTTACAGTATGATGTTTTGCCCTTATTTTACAAATGTAAATAAAAACTATGCTTTTTTCACAAGCGCAAAGCGTGTCATGCATGTTTACTGTTCCTGTTAGCACATCTAAGGATGCACACAATTCATTTCACCACGCTCCCGATGCAATTGCATCGGGCCTTTTTACTAGTGGGTTATAAACTAAGGTAATAGGAACTGTAACGTAGCCCCTCTGTCTCTGATCAGTCAAGAAACAATCTCTGATGACCACATCCAGTAAAATTATTACCCTCTTCACCAAAAAATACCAGCAAAAGTTAAAAATGTAGTGAATATTAGGGGTGAAGCCTAAAAGTACCTTTACACGCCGCAAATTTTGGCGGCGATCGGAGGCAACCGAACGTGCACATGCACGTTTTTGACGGTTGCCTCTGAACGCCGAAGCTGCATGTACACGCCGCAATTGCGCCCTCAATCTAAGGTGATGTATCGTCCCGGAAGTTTCCACACCAACATTTCGAAACATCCGGTTGACTCCCGACGCCGCTTCACACGCCGCAATCCCCAAAGGAATGTGGGCGTTCATGTTCAGTGCCACAAGAACATAGGCGTGACAGACTTGTGTATTCCGCGCCCTGATTAGACAACGCAATAGCATCATGATTGGCCAGCCTGCGTAATTGTGTAGTGTGAATGGACAGCTCTTCAAATATGTCGCCCTGTGAAGGGACAGCCAATGGGAACACAGTAGCCCCCACCAATCATCGCTGATGGGGCGCGGTGTCCAGCACGCTGTGGCACGCCTCTGGGAAATCACTAGGCGACACAGATTCCATCCCTATCGCCCGTTCACACGCCAAAACCAGAGCAATTCACCTTCAGGGTTGTGTCTGGTTTTTGAACAATGCCTTGAAACCGCAATCGGGAGCAACTTAAAAATCACCATCGCGTTCCACAATTACACGCAGCAATTTCATAGCAATCTCATAGCAATCTCAGGGCAGCGGTGACGGAAATCCGGGTTGCCTCTCAGTTGCTACACCGTAGTTGCGGCATGTAAAGGTACCTTTACAGTGTATTGCAATTTCAAAGTTATATGTAGATTAATTCATTGTTTGTGGACCATTTACATAATACAAGCGACAAATAGCGATATTCATCTCTGACATCCAATATTTGAAATTATTGAATGTAATATACAGTATATTAACTATAATGGGGGACATTTGGTTTCAATTTAAGTCATGCAACAAATACAGCTTGCAACAAAATTGATGGTGTTTCTTGTGCTGGATTCCTGAGTGGAGTCATCCTACAAAAGGAGGCAGATTGAAAGTGACTCACCGTGGCCGGGGTCGACACGTTGCAGGCGTTTCAACTTCCTCCTTGTCACGGGAACCGCGCCTGCGGCTGTGGAGGGCCCGGTGGTCCAGATCAATAAAGACGTCGTTGAATAAACAGTTTAGGGGTTAAATTGTTTCGTGACGCCACCTATGAGTGTTCCAGTAACTATACCGGCACTGCGGGGCCTCCGGGGGATGGAATGCAGCAAGATGGAACGCTCCCCACAGGCTGAGCGATGATCCCCGGAGCCAGGAGCTGCACAAGATGTTCTGAGGCAGCTGCGGTTACCTTAGTGCGCGGAGACAGACAGTTCATAAGAAAGCACGGACACTGGAAGTCTCTGTAACGGGTTCTTTACTGTAACCAGCAGGCAGTACATGGCATACAGTGACGGGTAGTGGACCGGGTGGACTCAGCAATGACCAGTGTTTCTCAGAGATCCGCGGTGTTCCTCCATTCTAACTACTTGTGTTGCCGTTGTCGCCTAGGAATGCCAGATCGGGTACAAGGAGGCTGCTTCAATGCCCTATCCGGGGTATACGTTCCGGATGTTTTGGGTCCTTTTGGTGGGTACACCGCTGGCTAGACGACTGTGTATGGCGGTGGTGGGGTTCTCCTGTAAAGCGGTCCCTCCACTCCTCTGGTTCGCATAGAAGTGATAAACGACTCCTAGCTTCGGTACCAGCAAACCGGCTGTAGATGGGCACGGGATGTTTTTGGACCCGCATGTAGATGCCCGTAGTTCGGTTGTTAAGGCACCGGGAGTAATGGCGCCCAACCGGGGTGATGGCCAGGGGGCTGCACAGAACTGTGCAGGCCCCCTCTCCTACATTGCAGAGCCGTTGGTTTAGCTGCCTTCTGCTGTTCTCTGCAGACTAACTCTGTGTCTGTTCTAAACTTTTCCACAACACTCTACCAATTCACTCCGCCCACCAGGACCTTATTGGCCCTCTATGCTGATGATGCATGTAGGGTATGGATCTCTGAGTTAACTGTGTGACTGCTGAGTCAGAGAATATTGCTGCTGCAGTTTTGGCTGCAATACCCTCCTGTGACGCACTCGTTGCGGGGCACCACAAAAGTATCCTGTGTCTTGTTACCGGCAGAGTGGGGAGCTGATAACAGCTCCCCTGCTTGTGTTCTGTTCTGGGAAGTGTTGAAATCAATTGTATTCGTGTTTTAAAGACATGAATATTGTGGTGTCCACACGATATGAGGCATTCACAAGGATAAACTTTAACGGTACATTTACACGTGGCCACAGGAAGGTAGGAACAGGCAGGCATCGGACACACCTGTGCCTGTTACCTTGAAAAGTCCACGATGTGGCTGCGTGTATTTCAGGATTTTCCTTCCTTCAGGGAAGACACAGGAAGGAAAGTCCTGAATTACACGCAGCCATGTTGTGGTCTTTTCAAGGCAACAGGCACAATTGTGTCCGATGCCTGCCTGTTCCTACCTTCCTGTGGCCGCGTGTAAATGTACCATAACTGTACTTTATTCTTTTCTTCTATCTTTCTCCATCATATAACATAGCAGTCTTTCATCAGTATTCTCTAATGGTACCTTTACATGCTGCCACAGAGGGCAGCAACAGGCAGGCATCGCACGTGCACGCGCGAATTTTCAACGGTTGCTAACGGTGCATGATGCCGCATATACACGTCACCGCAAAGTGCTCCACAGAAGGTATTTGCGTTCCCCGGAAGTGCCAACGGGTGCCGCAGTTTACCTTCTGTGGAGTGCCTTCCCTGATTTACACGCCGCTACCACAAGGGAATATGGGCGTACATATTGCGCGCCGTAAGTTCCTAGACGTGACAGAGTTTTGTATTACGTGACGCTCGTACGGTGATTGGATAATGCAATAGCATCATGATTGGCCAGCCTGCGCAGGAAGGCTGGCTAATACATGACGCTATTGCAAATGTGTAGTGTGACTGGTCAGCTCGTTAAATATGGCGCCCTGTGCAGGGACAGCCAATGGTTACACAGTAGCCCCCACCAATGATAGCTGATGGGGCGTGTAATCGATGACGCTGTGTCACGCCCCTGGGAATACGTAGGGCACGCAAATACCTTGCCTGTGCTCCGATTACACGCCGCCACCATAGGGATTGTGCCTTCTTGTTTTTGAGCACGGCTCAGAAACAGGTATCCGAAGGAACTGCAAGACACAGGAGGGAAATGCCTGAATTACACGCCGCCACTTCGCGGTCTTTTCAAGGCAACAGGCACAATTGTGTCTGATGCCTGGCGGTTTCTACCTTCCTGTGGCAGCGTGTATAGGTACCATTAAGTGAAACTAACTTAACTTCCCACCTCCTTCTTCTCATTACCCATGATACACCAGACCTAGTTTACTTAAAGAGACAGATCTAATTGTTGTACATTACAACCTAGAAGAAATACACTGACAATGTAACAATGTGAAAATATCCAATAAATATATATGTCGGTTTTGGCCTATTTAGTCTATTCAAATCAGGCACGGAAGGAAAAAAGAAATAAACAAAAAAAAAACAACAACCAAAAGAACTATGTATATTTTTTCTTCTTTTCTCTTTTACACTTCTTTAATAAGCCGCGATGGGGCCCTCCTTTCTCGTGTTGGATAGCGTCTGGGCTCAGTGAGTGTGTCCATTATTGAACAATTGTTCACTTCCGGGTGGTCCTCTCCACCATCGAGTACCAAGTCTTCCACTAGAGGAAGATCATTACCATCAATTTGCGGTATGATTTTAAAATGTGATGAATTTCGAGTTATGAAGTGTCCATTTCACTCAGCCGTGACCATGCTGCCTTTCTAATCAGTAATATTGTATTGTGCAGGATTATATGTAGCTGAGGTCTTGTTGTTTGGTTTTTGACGCATGACGACAACATCCCCCTTTTTGATGGCACTTGGCTGCGCCCTTCGCCTTCTGTCTGCATAACGTAGCTTGTTTGCTAGAAGAGTCTGCTGGTCGCACAGAGGTGTCACTTGGTAAGGGATGACTGGTCACGTCAGGGGTCCGTATGCGCAGAGTTCTGTTGAACATTAGATGAGCTGGAGCAGCATTAGTGGTAGAATGTGGCATATTGCGATAATTGCGCATGAATTTGTATAACGACTGCTTCAGCGGGGTGTGCTCCAGACTCGCTGCCTTGACTCTTTTCCCCATAGTGCACATGAAATGTTCTGCTATACCATTGGCTTGTGGCCAGCAAGGTGTGATTTTCCTGTGACTGAACCCCAAGTATTCAGAAAATTGTGTAAACACATGTCCATTGAACGGAGGTCCATTGTCTGTTTTAACCACTCTTGGAATGCCATATGCAGAGAGTATGTCATCCAGTTCTGGTATGACACTAGTGGCAGATGTTGAAGATATGAAAGAAATGACAGGGTATCTAGAATATTCATCAATTGTTACTAGAATGTACTGGCCATTGGGTAATGGTCCATATATGTCGACTGCCACTTCCTCCCAGACAGCAGTGGGCAGCAGAGACATTTGCAGTGGTTCTAAGTTTGATGATGGAGTAATGAATTGACAGGTGGAGCAGTGCCTAATCTTCTCTTCCACCAATTGATCCGTGTTTGGGAACCACACTTTTTTTTACCAACAATTCCCAGATGACCTTCATGTGCGATCTGTATGACTAAGTTGCGCAAAGTCTTAGGTACAACCAGTTTGGTACCTCGAAGAATGAGGTGTTCTTCAGTGACTGATAATTCATCCCGTACACTTGAGAATAGTTTTAATTCCTTCAGATCAATCTCAGAATCAGGAAATTTTTCTTTTGGAATTTCATGCCACCTTCGATTTTGTATGATTTGTATTAAAGCACATAGCGTCTTGTCACTCGTTGTTGCATTCACAAAGTGATCAATGGAGAGTGCTTTAGGCACTGCATGAGCTGTAATGAAGTGTATGAATTCTTCAACGGAGGAACGCTCAGGTGAGGCATCATTCATAGGATGTCTTGAAACATAGTCAGCTGGATTGCTGAATTTTCCAGGTTTGTGAACAATTTTGTAGTTATAGTCCTGTAGACGTAGTCCTCCATCGTTCAATGCGTGCAGGCATTTTAGCTCTGGGATTTCCAAAGATCGTAAGGAGTGCTTGATGGTCGGTGACAATGGTGAAGGGAGCTCCATAGAGGAATAAATGAAAGTGTTCACATCCCCAGACAACTGCCAAGCTTTCTTTTTCAGGTTGTGAATATTTCTTTTCAGTGCTTGTTAAGCTTTTACTTGTATAAGAAATGATGTGATGATCTTGATTATTATCCTTATATTGTGCTAAAATAGCACCAAGCCCCAAGGGACTGGCGTCCACAATTAATTTGGTTCTAAGTGCCGGATCAAAATAAGCCATGGTAGTGGTTGAGCAAAGTTCATTTTTAATTGCTTCAAAAGAGGTCTGACAGTCTGGCGACCATTGAAAAACACCAATTTTGCTTTGTAAGTTCTCTTAATGGACTGCTGATAGTTGAAACATTTGGAATATACTGTATCTAGCACAGTAGCTTGCCATTCCAAAAAAAGAGCGTACTTCACTGGCAGTTTGTGGAATTGAGGCTGTTTTGATGGATTCTACTTTCTTAGGATCAGGTTGTACTCCTTTTGCCGAGAAGATGTGACCATAGAACTCTAATGAACTTCTATCAAATTCGCACTTTTCTTTGTTTAAAGTGAGTCCAGCAGAGAGCAGGCATTCGAAGATGTTGTATAGTGCACGATTATGTTCAGCCTGAGTTTTACCAAAAACCAGTATGTCATCACTGTAATTAAAAAACAGAGAGGGGCGCTCCTGGTGCAGTATCAGGGGTCAGTGGGGGAAAGGGGGTCGGTGGATTGTTGGTGCTCACCTGTCCTGGTTATGCTGCCGGCATAACCAGGTGTTGTAGCCTTACTGCGTCTCGTGCAACTGCCGTCTCTCCCTGCTTCCACAGGTCTCAGGCTGGCACGTGACCAGTCACACGGTCTGACATCAGCACAGGTCCTTGAGAGCTTTAGCTGTTAGATCCCCATTCTCCTCAATGACACAGTTTTATCAGAAGCAACTCTGCACCGCTCAACAGGGGTGCTTGTAGATTAGTTAAGGATGAACAAGCGGTTTAAGCAGGCGCATTCTGAATAAACTCCGGGAAGTTTGTCCAATTTAATTATAGAACTTCTTTAATGAGTATTACTGGTCTCTCTCATTACGCGTTTCGGCGTACTAGCGCCTTCCTCAGGTCCTGAATGTGTTTGGAATGTGTTGAATGACGCTCCTTATCGCATCCTGAAAAATTTCTGCTGTTGAGCAGACTTCAAAAGTCAATCTTTTATATCTTCTGTGGAAAATGTTGTTAAGTATCTCGATTCTGGACTCAGTTCTAATTGGTGATAGCCTTTATTGAGGTCGAGCTTTGAAAAGACTGTCGCTCCATTTAATAAATGAATGATGTCATCAATCGTGGGTGAGATATTTATTTCTCTCTCGATAGCGGTGTTGGGTAGGCGCATGTCAATACACAGTCTCACCTGCTCAGGAGTCTTTGGTTTTGGAACTACCACAAGTGGAGAGACCCACGGAGTGGGACCAGTAACAGTCTCAATGACGTCCTCATCCATGAGGAAATGAAGTTCTTTTTCTACCTTTTTTCTCAGGTGAAAAGAAATGCGTCTATGTGGTTGGGCTACCGTACGAACACTGTCGTCCACATGAAGATGTACTTGAGAGTCCTTTAATTTCCCCAAACCACTAAATAAGGAGGGAAAACTGTTTACCATGGCCTGTACATCCATATCTGCCGGGTCAGTTATGGTATGAATAATCTGGATGAGACCTAGCTTCAATGCAGTGTGATAGCTGAGAAGACAGCCTCCCGATCCTTGTAATGTGTGAAAAGTGGTTTTCTGCCTGTTTTCTTTATAGCTGATTTCCGTGTCAAATTGTCCTCTTGTAGCTAGAGGTGTTGTAGATCCATATTGAAAGATTTTAGTATTCACTTGCTGTAAAACTGGCTTATTTTCCAATTGTTCATATACAGTGCTGTCTATAATATCCTCTGATGCACCCGTATCTATTGTAAAGGTGATATTGGTGTTGCAGATTGGGAGTGTAATGCAGGGAGACGGTACTGAGCCAGTGGCAAAGGTAGTGAACACATAGTTTTCCTGGACATT